>JAGWCC010000255.1:1800000-2018485 GCA_022651775.1 Drusus annulatus | reverse complement strand
GAGAATCAACTTTAAGTGGTGAGTGCTTTTATCTATAGTAAAACAGTTTTCAGGATACACGGGTGCTTTGGGATTTTAATAATAATATTCACAAGCCTCACCATTGGGTTGAAAGGTATAAGTATTTATTAATTTATTTACCATTAACTGGTTTTTTAACATTTCAAAATAATTTCAAAAGAAGGTTAGTAAGTTTTGACAAAAATAAACGCAGAAGTATAGAATATTTAACCTTCATTACTTTAGTCACTTTTATCTAGGAGTTTTAAATAATATATCATTTCGAATATGATTAAAATAAATACATATTAGTGTATAATATTGCACTGTGTCCATTTAGCTCAGTTGCGCATATACATAACAGTGTGTGGACTTCTTTTTTACCTCTTTTTCAAATCAGCATAATATTGTTGACTATTGAAAAAAAAATGCGTGAAAGAACCCTGCAAAAATACCAACTGCGATAGAATAGGCTTTCATTCAACTGGATCAACGTTTGATACACACTTGGGAGTAAGAAGGATACAGATGTTATTTGTACAAGGGGAGTTTACGGGAAGGCTGGATAGTTTTTCTCTATCTCCTCAGCCAAACTGTGCTTATTTTGACAATAACCAATTGGCAAAGTACATTCTGTGGCACTGTGAGCTTATGAGGGGTGCCAGTAGAGATGTTCCGTATTTCTGTCCCGGTCAATTTAAACCGATGAACCTTCCCGCCACCGGGAATTGGTTTCAGAAGTAACTGGATAAATAACCGGTCCCTCGTTGGTTTCCGGTAACTGGAACTGCAGTGACACCCCATTTAAGATATTAAAGAAAATTACCCTAAAAACACCCAAAGGTACAAGTTTTTGGTGACCTTCAAAAAATCATTTAACAAAATGTGGTTTTTGAAAAAGTCCTAGAGGTATAAATGACTTAAGAAACCACTAAAACACGATTACAAATGTTTTATTATAAGTTATAAGGAATCCAAAAACACCAACAAGTCTTTAAAAAAAAAAAAAAACTTTTACAGTATTTAGCACAGCGATATATCTGGTAGCACTGGGTACTGGGTCTCCATGGATGGAGTTTCTAGCATTCACCCTTCTTTCAATGTCTTTATCAGCCTTTCCGTCTCTCGTAAACATACTTCCCAAATGCACAAAATTATCCACTTGCTCCAAGTATTCATCATTCATAATTATATTCCACGCTGTTTTCGTACTCTCTTTTTCAAACACCGTGACTTTGGACTTACTTAAATTTATCATTTTTACTCATTCTGCATACACACTTGATACATTCTTGACACGAGAAATCCGCATACAATAGACAACATACTTTCAGATTAAAAAATGGTTGAAATAATATTTGTTTCAATTGAATCGAAATAATTTCGTGCAGATGATTTAATAATTTATTGTTATAATTTGCTGTAAAATAGCTACTGTTTTAATATATTTTTTATTAATATTATTAAGTTGTCTGTCATTTTGATTGCCAACCCAAGAGCGGTATATTTATGTGCCAACCTGACAAGGTGTAACTATGTCGCGGATGTGGGGCCACTCGTTCTTGTTTTCCTATGTTTCTCGTTCGTTTTACGCGAAGATCGCCGCCGTGTTGTGTGTTTAAATGTGTTTCGGGCGAACTGTGTAAACATGGCGCAGAATGCCAGCGTGCTCAGCTCGGATATATCGAGGCGCAACCCGCAAGACGAGTATGAACTCGTTCAGAGGATTGGCTCGGGAACCTACGGGGATGTTTACAAGGTAAGACTCGAGACGGATAGCTGTGGCGCTATCGGTATCAGACCCCGAACAAATTAGACAGGGTCCCATTAATTAGACAGCTGGTTGTGGTTTGATTGTCTCAGAGATTTGACACTTTTTTGTTGGGAGTGTCCTACAGCCTCTGCCATGACAGTTTTGTCCAGTTTGACGTTTCAACAACAATTTTGTCTTCCAGTTTTCTGGTCAATTGATATTCCCACAGTGTACACTGTAAAGAAACATGACACATTAATCCTTGAAATTACTAATCCCGTAATTTTGTTGTCAATAAAATTTGTAGATTTCAAAATATTTTATTGCAATATGCATATCTGATGAAAGATTTCTCATTCAGTGGTCATGTTTTGCAAATAAACATGACTGCTAAATCCACGAAAGCATGAAACGAAAAAGCATGAATGAAAAGAGTGTAAACCCGGTGTAAGCGTAGTAAATGAGTTCAAGAAAGGGGCGCTTAGATGTTTTGGACAACTACAGCAGATGGATGGAGAAATTATTGTCGGAAGAATAATGTGTTCCACCCAAGTGAATTTGTGGTGCTGGGGACACTCTAAAAACACATGGCACGCTTAAGTGTATCTAATACCTGTCATGTTGAGAGTCAGAATAACAGAGAAGTACGTATGAGACATTGCACAGATGTGTATGGAGCAAGAAGTGCGAGCTAATATAGAGTATGTGTCTGCCTACCCCCGCGGACAATAGCGTGATGTTTAGCTAAACATGAGATCATTATTTATCGTCAAGAATTTTCTGCTAACAAACCTCCACATTCAAAATCACATTCTTGTAAAAGTATTCCGCAAACTAATTTTTGATCTATAAATCACAAAAACATTGACAATGTTGATCTTCTACCCTGACAAATACATTTTTCTACCAATCACCCTGGACGGCCTGCATGGTCGAGTGGTAAGATGCTAGACTACGAATCCAGAGGTTAGCGGGTTCAAGCCGGCCTGTGCAAATAGATTTTATTTAATCAATATGTGCCATAACACATTTAATTCATAAAAAATAATATCTAGTATATTTGCAGCGCGTTCCAGAGTGGTAGATACTCTAAGTATCGCCCTGGTGAAAGACCACCATTCAGGATTGAAACGTTGCTTGAAATGGCTTAAGCCATGTTTGGTGACCAGATCTGAATAGCCAGGTGCCTTCCAACCTTTCTCTTCCCCGTCTCCTTCCTCTCCTCACTCACAAAATACCCAAATTAAGGATGCCATAGTGTCACTGGCCCTAGACGGTTGGGAGCAGTTGGGTCTCTTGAAAACTGAATCAAATTCAATATGTTAACTATTATTTAGGATGTATAAAACAGATATTAAAACATGGAGATCAATAGAATACTGTTTTTATAACAGCCTAGTAGAGCTACATTGTCGTTATTTGCGATTAATAACTCGGACTGTCAATTGAATCTTAGATTGCGCAATACTGTAACAAGAATTTGGTCGCCATTGTGGAGGGCCATTAAAATAAAATTATTGTGTCATGTTCATAAAGAAATTGAGACAATTTTAATAAATAATAATAATATTTGGATAATTTGTATAGCGCCGTTTTTGTGAAAAATCACCTCAAGGGCGCTGTACAAATCTTAATTTCTACTTAATATTAATTCTTAGTTTATATAAATATACAGCAACATACTCACCTGGCAGGTCACTTTTGGCAGGACACAATCACCATAACATAATAATTTAAAATTTTGCTGATTCTTACATATATTTTTATTTATTTTTTTATTTCTTTTATTATTATTTTTTCATTTTTAGGGCATGAGAGCAAATTTAACTTAGCAAGGTTGTGTCAGTTTACCAAGTCATGGTTCATTTGTCATTTCATTCAGAATTTAGCCGGATGTGAGATATTTTCAAAACATGTGCGCGTTTATTTATATAGAAACTTGGGAGCACTCATCTTTCAAAAGCTGTTAGTATAAATAACTTTCTTTATTTGTTTTATAAACATGTTCCTTTGAAACCAGTGGTAGAAGCTCATATCCACAAAGAGTAAATATAGTTGAAAAGCTATTTTCAGAGCTATCCCACAATGCTTACGAAGGATGTCTAACGGAAAATAAGCCCAACCTGTTTGTATTATGATTTTTTAATAGGTCAACTCTTTTTTGCATACGGCAACTCTTACTATGCACAACTGTAAAGCGCCGGTTCTTCTCTAAATATCCTCGCTGGAAAGGCAAAAGGGCTGAATCGACACTTAAATGAGTTAAACATGCAGTTTTGATCAAAAAAACTTTTTTTTTTCTGCATCGAATGCTCTGACTCTCGTTTGATTCTGAAGACTTTTGTGGCCCTTCAGCTTGGCTAAAATATATTAAGCATTTGGGAGAATGCTTGAATCAAGCGACACAAGCTTAGGACTTTTTTTAACTTAACTCAGGAAGAGCCTTGAGTTACCTTAGTTAACTTTTTTATTTTTTATTTCCAACCTGGTACTGAAGACTTATGAAGTTTGTTGTAAAACAAAAAAAAACTTTTATGTGCTCAGGTTTTAACTTCTCAAAATGGCGCTTCAGCCCTTTTGGCTTTCCGGCAACGATATTATTATTTCATAAGGGGGGATCAAGTCCATGAAATTTTTACAACACCAGGTTCATTTTCCACCGGACACCATTATTATATTCAATAATCAGTCTGTAACATTTGTAAATACATACATGGCCTGTTCAAAAAAAAAGGTGAATTTTGAATTTTCGCGGGCTGTGTACATTCTATTATCGTTTTTTTGGTTTTGTTATGTTGGTACACATATGTTTATCATATGTTAGCATTATCAGCCATTTTGGATTAGTGGTTGTTTTTGACAACTGGAAAGGTTAGTCACGTTTTTGTGTTTTCTTCAATTTTTTACTTTTTGAAAAAAATGGACATTCTATTATTGTTTTTTTGTTTTGTTATGTTGGTACACATATGTTTATCATATGTTAGCATTATCAGCCATTTTGGATTAGTGGTTTGTTTTTGACAACTGGAAAGGTTAGTCACGTTTTTGTGTGTTCTTCAATTTTTTACTTTTGAAAAAAAATGGATCTAAGAATAAAATCCATGATTTGTTTTTCCACAACTCCAGGACGCTCATCGTCATTAACATCTTCTCGGCCTTCTATAAAGCGCTTGTACCAATTATAAACACTTTTTTGAGACAAAGTAAGAGTCAACATTTTAAGTGCGTTAGAGCACTTTATTCCATTTTTAACGCAAAATTTAATACATATTCTTTGATCCATTTTTTTCAAAAGTAAAAAATCGAAGAACACACAAAAACATGACTAACCTTTCCAGTTGTCAAAAACAAACCACTAATCCAAAATGGCTGATAATGCTAACATATGATAAATATATGTGTACCAACATAATAAAAAATAAAAAAAGAAACGATAATCGAATGTACACCAGCCCGCGAAAATTCAAAATTCACCTTTTCTTTTGGACAGGCCTCGTACATATTTATTATCATTTATTTAAAAAAGTTTCGTTATATCTTTGTAGAATGGCAAAGATGTAGGAATAAAAAATAAAATAAAGTTTTAATGTATAGTTTACTTGTACCTCGTTTCAGAGTTGTAGATATTTTCAGTATCGCCCCGGTGAGAGACCATAATTCAGAATTTTAACATAACTTGATATTACTTTATCCTGTAACACTTGCCTTCACCGGCAAATAGAGGGAAGGGACTTTGATGCATAAAGGGTTAAACATGTGGTCAAATGTAGTAATGTCTGAATGAGGCTTGAATACGTAATGTAACTATGGCAACTTTTCACACTAGAGTGCACAAATGCTCGATATAACATTTGATGTGCGCTCACGTGTGAAGTTATGGAACATATCATCAGCCTTGACTGCATTTAGCTGCGTAATATTGTGCCGGCTAGTCATTTCACATATTAATGTGCATAGCTTTGGTTATTGTGAAAATTACCATTCGATATGCATACGCAAAAACAAGCTTCAAGGTTTAATCCTGACACACTTGACTTTGAGTCCGAAAGCTCTCGGTTCATTCCCTGTCAAAGATTAAGATGCGTAATTTATGGGAGAGTATCATTTTAGAGATGCATATTTTGAATTTTTTTTTTTATTTATAGTTTTTGTGTTCAATTTGTAGAACTCCATTTTATTTTTTAATATAATTCAATTGAATTAAATTTAATATTATTATTATTGAGTTCTGCTATTTTAAGTTTTTTAGTTTTGTTTTTTAGTGACAGCTGTTTCGGCGTTTAAGGCCATTTGACAGTTTGACAATGGCCTTAAACGCCGAAACAGCTGTCACTAAAAACAAAAATAAAAAAACTTAAAACAGCAGAACTCAATAATAATAATATTAAATTTAATTCAATTGAATTATAAAAAAAATATATTTTTTTTACCAATTTGCTCTACTTTCGAATAGGGCGCCCTTTGTTTTTGCAAAAGAGAATCAGAGGTTGAACTGCCAGCTTGGGCGAGAGCTGTCGAAAATTGACAAAGCTGGAGCCCTAGCACGAAAAATCGATATAAATTTTGTATCGACATTGTCGGTAATCAGCCTGACTGCAGATCGCCAACGAACAAACAACTCCCGTCGAATAAACATGCTTAATTTAGTCGATGTGAACTGTCGTTTGTTCGTTGGCAAAGTGCAGTCGGGCTCGCAAACGATTCCAAATTCTAGCGATGGGAAAATTTTGGAAGTTTTGTGAACGCTTCATGAACTACAAGTTCTTTCAAATGGACCTTTCACGGTGAATGCTTTAATTGAACTGACAGTTCAATCGCTCAATTCGCACCGTAGTAGGTATTGTAGCGTAGGAATTAGAAACTCGAGTGACTGCTACAGCGTTCGTTTGTGCAATTAGTTTGCAGTTCATTCATTGCTTCACGAACTTCACACCACAAAAAAGTGCGGCGATTTTTCAGAAGAGTAAATTTGAAGTACTAAAATAGAAGCATTCGCATAGTGAGAAATGTGTTAAGTGTGAACTGCTGCAATATGTAGTAGTTCTAACAGAGATACTCTAAGTATCGCCCTGGTGAAAGACCACCATTCAGAATCGAAACGTTGCTTCTTTTTTTTACTTGAATACCGCACAAGAGTCTCAACTGCTCCCAACCATCTGGAGTCAGTTAGACTATGGTATCCCCAAAAGGGGTATTTTGGGAGGCTAAGGTTAGGGAAGGAGATGAGGAAGGGGAAAGTTGGAAAGTACCTGGCTATTCAGATCTGGTCACCAAACACGGCTATAGCCATTTTAAGCAACGTTTCAATTCTAAATGGTGGTCTTTCACCAGGGCGATACTAAGAGTATCTACCACTCTGGAACGTACCACAAATATATTTTATTTTATTTCATTTATATACACACATATTAATTGGATAAAATTTATTTGCGCACGCCGGGTTCGAACCCGCGACCTCTGAATTCGTAGTCGAAGTGTACTTCCCCCATCTCCTTCCCTTCTCCACTACCTTTAGCCTCGCAACATACCCCTATTGGGGATGCCATAGTCCCACTGGCTCCAGACGGTTGGGAGCAGTTAGGACTCTTGTGCGGTATTCTCATTAAAACAAAAATTGATTCACTTGATCAAGCCATATCTTTTCTAGGACATTCCCGACTTCTTTTTCCATTCACTTTTTACGCTGACATTGTTTTTACAGATAATTATCACTGTGCATTGTGGTTTTGTCCTATCTTAAATAGTAGGTTAGTTGTTTATCAATTAATACAATAAGGATGTCCTAATGACTGTCAAAGGGTTATACGCATTTAAGGACATCCTGTTGGTGTAACAAATTGACAATTGTTTCTATTTATTAATTGTGGTAATGCCGCCAAAAAATATTATGAATGAAGAAGATTCCCGCAGATGAGGAAGTTTATTAGATTTGTTCACTATACATTGTCAAAGCCATTTAAAACAACTTTTCGATTCTGAATGCCGGTCTATCACCGGGGCGATACTGAGAATACCTTTCACTCTGTGGTCGGAAGATATTTTTACTGCTGTGAGAAATGTATTATACATAAAATTATTATGTTTTCGCAGAAAGCAATCACTTTGTGGTTTGACATATTTAAAGAAATGAAAAACTAACTTTGTAAAAGACCACGAATATTATTTTAATTTTTACGACCGACCGGTTTCGCTTAGCCTAAGCGTCATCAGGGTACAAAAATTAAATTAAACAAAAAATATGAAGTGTGCGGTTATGTATACAGACAAAAAAATGAGAAAACAATAGAATAACATTTAAATTATAACAAAGGAACAGAGATTAATTTAAATGTTCTATTGTTTTTATCAATTTTTCAAATCAATAATTTTTTCTAACCATCACGCCGTTTTTCCGCTGGGGTAGGCAGAGAAGACAGACCGCCATACAACTCTGTCTTGGCACGCACTCCTTGCTTCATTCACATTCATACATCGCCTCATACATACTCTTCTGTTATTCTGACTCTTCACATGACCCGATTCAAGTATTTGATTTACTTGATCGTGCCGTGTCTTTCTCGGGCGTCCTCGACTTCTTCTTCTTCCATTCACTTTCGCATCATATATTCTTTTCACACTCCTTTCTTCGTTCATTTGCTCTACATGCCCAAACCTTCTAAGCGTTTCTTTATCCTATTCATTACGCTCACATCAGCCTTGCATTCTTTCCGGATATCCACATTTTTAACACGGTCATACATGGTTTTACCGCACATACGTCTCAAAGATCTCATTTCCACAGCATTCAGTCATTTATTAACAAAATATACATAAACCCCTTATAAATTGCAAAGTAAATGTTACGCGTGGTGTAAGGTCGGAATAGCAAAAAACTTGATTTATATGTAGTAAATTTAATGACCTATGTCCGGCTTAACTAAACCAACGCCGAACCGGCACGTAAAAATCTAATAAGCAAGACGGTTTGTAGTTATCCGTGTCAAGCTGTGAATGCATTTTTTTCTTGGTAAGGTCAAATTGTTTGCATTACAATTCATTAATCTATCGTTTACATCGATAAATAATAACGAATTTTATTTTTATTCAGTCGCACCTATTCAAACATCGGTTAAAAGCTGTGCAAGCGGAACAATTGATTTGCGCAAAACGTGAACACAATTTATTTATGCGCCTTTTTGTGTATTTAAAATTAGTTTTTTATCGGAAGCATTTTCTTAAATGACGTTCTGCTTTTTATAACATACAGCTATAATGATCTTCCTGGTAGAGCAGTAAGCTTCTTGCCTCTGGATCTAGAGGTCGGGCGTTTGAAACCCGGCGTGAGCAAATGGAACATTAATACATGAGTTATTCCACATATTTTAATTTTTTATAGTGAATACTGCATAAGTGTGCTAAGACAGAGTTGTATGGCGGTCCAATCTCTCTGCCTACCCCTGTGGTGAAAAGGCGTGATGGTTAGTTAGTTAAAAATAAATAAAAAAAATGGAGAATATATGATGCGAAAGTGAATGAAAAAAGAAGTTGAGGACGCCCGAGGAAGACATGGCACGATCAAGTAAATCAAATACTTGAATCGGGTCATGTGAATAGTCGGAATAACAGAACAGTATGTACGAGACGATGTATGAATGTAAATGAAGCAAGGAGTGCGTGCCAAGACAGAGTTGTATGGCGGTCCGTCCTCTCTGCGTACCCCTTCGGAAACGGCGTAATGGTTAGTTAGATTTTGTTTTTTTTCATAATTAATATATTTTAACATAATCAATTTCTAATATGTTTACAATTATTAATAGAATTTCCATGAATAAAATGGCTTCTCTAGTTTTTCGTAATTAAATCATTTACCTTAACGTTGAGACATTATGCGCAATATTAATTAGTTTTATCGTTAAAAGACGCTAGTAAATAATAATAGTTGTCAATAATATGAGTAATATTATTATTCTATTTATATTTTGAGTATGTGTCCTTTTGATAAGAGATATTTTCAACGTACTTCTTATCGACTAAGCCTTCTAGTGTTTGAAAAGTTATTATTAACTTATGGCAAATATTTGGTTGCTGTTAACGACCGATTCTTATTTTATGATCCCGCGGTAAGTGGACCCGGGGGTCGCGGGATCAAATCTCGACGCGGCAAAATATAAATAAATTTTTTTATAATAATAATAATAATAATAAATGGATAACTTTTATAGCGCCGTTTTTGTGGGAAAATCACCTCAAGGGCGCTTTACAAATTAATTTATCTAACCTATAATTTATCACTTAAGCTTGTAACTAATAACTTACAGTTAAGATTTATTACTAATGGCTTGCACCTAATATTTTCAACCAGTGACTTACAATAAGGACTTATAGCTTGTAACTAACAGTGAAATATATGCTAACATTAAAAACATTAATATTTACACATACAATAAAAGTAAAAATAAAACTTATAACCAACTTATTACCAAATTATTTACAACGTGGATATTCACAGACATAGTACAAGGAAATGCAAAGAAATCAGACTACCAGAAAGAATAAATCCAATAAACAAAAACAGTTTACTCTATAAAGAGATGAATTTTTACAATGCCCTGCCGGAAACCATGAAAATTATACTAGGTAACAAATTAAAAATAGCCTGCAAGAATTATATAAAATACATGAGTATTTCATATGCAGAACTTAAATAAATTATAATATATATTGTACTTGCAGCTTAATAATTAAGGGATGGTAATCCAATAGCAATGTCAGGTTCGTACCCAGACATTAATAATAATAACAGTGAACTTATAAAGCGCAGTTTTGTGATATTTCACCTTAAGTGCGCTTCATACCAAATTAATTTTGCTAATAAGATTAACTAACAAGGAGAAAATAATACATAATATGTATACAAATTAAAACTATCTAAAATCATGATCGTTATCATAAATCATGAGAGAAAAGGTTCAGATATGGGTATAACAGTGCATGTGTACATCAACAGATTAAAAAAACATTGCGGGTTCAGTCCTCTGCTAACTAAGTCCGCCATCATTGCAAAAGCAACAATTTCAGTTTTTTTTGTTGGTAGTGTCCAAAATTCAAATATTGTAATTTGAATTCTGCATTATCGAAGACTTTTGTGGCCCTTCTCAAGCCATCTTAAATAGTATCGAGGTTAAATATGCAGTTTTGAAATTTTTTCTGCATAGTGACTCTCGCTCGATTCTGAAGACTTTTGTGGCCCTTCAGCCATCTTAAATATATCTTACCATTATTTTAAATTTTTTATAGTGAATCCCGCACTAGAGTCTGTTGTGAGGCCCAAACGTAGAGCCAGTGGAAGACTATGGGGATCCCCAAGGAGTATGGGTGAGGCTTAAGGAGATGGGGAGGGGAAGGAGATGGGGAGGGAAGGAGATGGGGAGGGGAAGGAGATGGGGAGGGGAAGGAGATGGGGAGGGGAAGGAGATGGGGAGGGGAAGGAGATGGGGAGGGGAAGGAGATGGGGAGGGGAAGGAGATGGGGAGGGGAAGGAGATGGGGAGGGAAGGAGATGGGGAGGGGGAAGGAGATGGGGAGGGGAAGGAGATGGGGAGGGGAAGGAGATGGGGCGGGGAAGGAGATGGGGAGGGGAAGGAGATGGGGAGGGGAAGGAGATGGGGAGGGGAAGGAAATGGGGAGGGGAAGGAGATGGGGAAGATGAATGTTGGGAAGTACCTGGCTATAAAGCCATTTCAAGCAACGCTTCGATTCTGAATGGTGGTCTTTCACCAGGGCGATACTTATTGCCCTGGAACGGGCGGCAAATACACTTTATTATTTTGTATGAATCAAATGTGTTATGACACATATTAATTAAATAAATGTTATTGGCGCACACCGAGTTTGAACCTGCCACCTTTGGATTCGTAGTCGAACGCCTTAACACTCAACCATAGAGGCCGTCATTTGGGAGAAGGCTTGACTCAAGTGACACAAGTTTGGAACTTTTATTTTTAGCTCTTTGTCACTTCAAATCAGTGAGAGCATTGAGTTACCTAGGCCAACTTTTGTTTCGAAATCCTACCAGGTGCTGAAGTGAGTGCTCTGGTGTAAACTTTCCAAGATGGCGCTTCAGCCCTTTTGCCTTTCCGGCGACGATATACAGAGTTCAATTTAAAAAAAAACACATTGTTTTCAGGCCAAGAGGTTGCAGTCCAGCGAGCTGGCCGCCATCAAGGTGATAAAGCTGGAGCCGGGAGACGACTTCGCCATCATACAGCAGGAGATTCTGATGATGAAGGACTGCCGCCACCCCAACGTGATAGCGCATTACGGCTCCTATCTGCGGCGCGATAAGCTCTGGATCTCCATGGAGTACTGCGGCGGGGGCAGTTTGCAGGTAACCCAACCTGACTAAACTAACTAACCCTCACGGCGTCTCTCCGCAAGGCTAGGCAGAGAGGATGGACTGCCATACAACTCTGTCTTGGCACACTCTCCTTGATTTATTCACATTCATACTTTATAATCTTCTGTTATTCTGATTCTTCACATGGTCCGATTCAAGTATTTGATTCACTTGATCGTGACATGGAAACCCAACTTAACTTGGTAATAATAATAACGGGGAATTTATATAGCGCAGTTTTGTGATAGTTCGCCTCAAGTGCGCTTTACACTAAATTACCTAACCTAATATAACAACGATTGAATAATATATAACAGGTATAAATTCAAATTGAAACTATCTAAAATCATGATTGTTATCATAAACCATGGAAAAATGTATTCAGATATTGGTATCAGTGCGTGTGAACATCAACAGACAAAAAAAACATTTTACTCGAAGGTGTAAAATACCTGACACAACCTAGCCTAACTTAACCTTTAGTTAACATAACCTTATCTTTTTTTTACATCCACGCAGGAGGCCTCGACGGAAATAATTTCCCTCAGGGCCTATGTCATCTTTGAAGATGCTGTGTGGAGAGTCTTTTTGAGAAAATGAATGAGTGAACCTGGGTCTTGAAGAGGCCCATGTTGAAGGAGGGAAAAAACACAGAGGTCAAGAAATCGTTCCACAGTCGAGTTGTTGAACATAAGAACGAGTCGTAAAAACGACCCATTCTCATGTATTGAATGTCAACCGTGTACAAATGTTTAGTCATAATCAGACATAATTGGGTCTTTGAAACATTAAATTCGTCGAGATTATTCAAATTGTTATGTGTCATAACACATTTAATTAATATAAAATTATATATAGTATATTTTGCAGCACGTTTTCAGAGTGGTAGATACTCCGAGTATCGGCCTGGTGAAAGACCACCATTCAGAATCTAAAAGTTGCTTAAAATGGCTTTAGCCGTGTTTGGTGACCAGATCTGAATAGCTAGGTACTTCCCAACTTTCATCTTCTCCATCCCCTCCTCACTACCTTAAGCCTCACAACATACTCCTATTGGGGATGCTATAGTCTCACTGGCTTTAGAAGTTTGGGAGTAGTTGGGACTCTTGTGCTGTATGAACTATAAAACTAAAAAAGTAAAAGCTCATCAGGGCGTTAATAAATAAATAGAGTGATATGTCCCTATAAGTAAATCAATTAAACTTTTAAAAAATATTGAATTTTACTGGCAGAATTTTTCAAACAGATTATAAATATTACTGGCCTGTCTGGGGCCTAGGAGTCGAAAGGCCTTATTAAGTTTACACTTTGATACGGATCAGTGGTACTCGGTCCTCTTAATAGGACTTTTACATATCTTTAATAAATACTTACGCCATGCTAGCTTTCATCGTGTTCGAAGTTCGTTGGATAGGGGGGAGAAACTTGACCTTCTTTTTGGTAGGGGAGGATTACAAATCATATACAAGGAAGAAAATACAGAAATGAAAACTCTTTCTCTTTTGCTTAAGAAGGTGCCTTCGGTGAAAGGCTTATATTTAAGCAAAAGAATTTACGCTACTAGGAAAAGCTTTGATTCCTTGTGGACACACCGTGAGCTTAAATGAAGTTAGGGGCATTATTTAAATCAAATTGTAGTTAATGATACCCTGGGCGAGCGTGGTAGGCTCGATTCGCAGATGCGGCTTAAAGCGTCGGCTGGATTCGCAGATGTCCTGATGTTAGCGCGGGAGGGCCTGTTCAGGGATGAGCACGTCCGTTCGGTAAAACTGTCTAAAACCGAGAGAGCTGGTAACCGCACGCGAGACGCCGGGTAGACCCTTTCCCCGATTCTCCTCCCCTTTTGGGGTTGCCTGTATATAATAAAAAATGAATGATTTTAACATTAGTTTGAGTACCTTAAAATATTAACAGGCAGGGCTTAAAGTTAATGTTTACGAAAATATCGTTACATAACAACTTTCAGAAGAATGAAGAATCGAGGATCAATTGGAGAAGAAACCATGAAATATCCTTCACAAAAAATTATTGTCACCCAACTTTTAAACAGATCCCTTTCTGTGATTCAAGACCAATTTAATGTTGTTTGTTTGATTGTAGGATATCTACCACATCACTGGTCCCCTCAGCGAGGTGCAGATCGCCTACATGTGTAGGGAGACCTTGACCGGCCTATCCTACCTGCATAGTATGGGCAAAATGCACAGGTAAACAAATGGACAAAGTTCACCAAACAACAGAAAATTTCGAAATATCGACATTTTTATGTCGGAGATGAACTCTTGTTTGGATGGTTTTAAATTATTATTACACAGGTAGATAAAACTTCAACTGTTGTAGTGCGAAAAGCGCCACAGCGCTACTGCACACTCAAATTTGCCAATGACGCCACAGCGTTTCACACTTTTGCGTATGTTTGACTCTTGCTAGTGACAGTTGTATGATTTTTTCTTTGATTCCCACTTAATAATATTTAAATATATTAAAAATAATTTTAATGTATCTGGTTGGGCGGTGAAAAATCTTCCTGAAATACCTTCGACGTCGTCAACACCAAGGATGAGTTTTGGGTTAGAAAAATGAGCAGGGCGTAATTTACGGCGATGCGTGGTATGCAGCAATAAGGATGGCAGTGCAGTAAAGAGATCCAATTTGATTTGCCTACAGTGTGAAAAGGGACTGCATGGAGTTTGTGTGGGTGAAAATTTGTGTCTGTATAATATTTATTTGTGCGCGACCTCTGGATTCGTATTCGAGCGTCTTAACCACTCGACCACGAAGGCCGTAAAGGGACAGAATAAACAAAACTTCTTAAGCATTAAAACTTTTTGTGTGGAAACTTTTAAGAGGGTTTCACTGTAGGAGATTTTGACCGCCTGACGCATGCACATCTGTTGCAAAGATGGTGTGGGTTCAGAGACGAGGAGCTTATCAAAAAATTGTTAGGTTAGGTTATTTATAGTTTTTGTGTTTAATTCAATTAAATATAACATTATTGTTGTTTAGTTCTGCTAGTTTTAGTTTTTAGTGACAGCTGTTTCGATATTATCAAACTGTCATGGACAGTTAAAAAACAAAACAACTAAAAACTAAAACTAGCCAAACTAAAAAATATATTAAATTTAATTCAATTGAATGATATAAAAAATAGGTTAGGTCAAGTTTATTTATTATTTTAAAAGAAAGACAAACATTCCCAGGTTACAGATAACTTGACGGTATTTCAATTCCATCTTATAATATTATTAGTGGAAACTTCACTGGCGAATGCAACATACTTATAACTTTATTTATCAAATTATGTATAAAACTATGTTTTCCTAAATTAAATAAAAAATAATAAAAAGCGCAAATTGTTGCTTGATGCAATGATGGACGACTTGGCTAGCAGAGGATTGAACCCGCGACATCCGGGTGGGGATCCCGGCACTTTGAAACACTCGATTACTAATTAATTGTGTATTTTTATATGCAGAGATATCAAAGGCGCCAACATTTTGCTGACGGAGTGCGGGGATGTGAAATTGGCCGATTTCGGGGTTTCCGCGCAAATCACTGCCACCATCAACAAGAGGAAATCATTTATCGGCACTCCCTATTGGATGGCACCTGAGGTACCGTTTATTATATGTATAAATATATATATATATATGTATTTATTTTTTATAGTTAATATCGCACAAGAGTCCCAACCGTCTAGAGCAGGGGTCTCCAAACTTTCCAGCCTTAGGGCCATACTGATTACGCCAGTAAGTTCCGAGGGCCAAAACCATATTATTACTTATCACAGAAACAATAACAATAAGCCTACAACAATGTTATGAGTAGTGAGCCCATGACCATATCAATGTAGATGTCATATTAATAATTATTCAACATAAAATTAGAATACTTCAGTAAACTAAATTTAATTTGCTGTAAAAAATATGTTCTCTAAAATGAGTTTTCAAGTATGCTAGCTCTCCGCGGGCCGGAGAAAATCTGTCCGCTGGTCGGATGTGGCCCTCGGGCCGTAGTTTGGAGACCCCTGGTCTAGAGCGTAAGTTCTCGATGTTGGTGGTAACGCCCCCTTGTGGGCGTTTGAGACTTTCGGGGGAGCAGTAGAAGACCCAGAGAAAATTAGAGGGGGCGTTGGAAAAAATAGCAGGTCACTGGAACGGCCGATATCCTTTGTTTGTTCTTTTCGTGTTTTTTTGGGCCAGGAACCGGTTCCAGTTCTTTTCACTTTCAAATCTCTACCGACTAGTACTTTTTGTCAACCCAACCCAACTTTATAGTATAAAAAAAAGTAATTACTAAATGAATTACTTTTGTTAATTTTTTAAAATGATAAATGAGGTTTTTTATTACAATATTATCCAATTCACTGTAGATTTCCACCACAAATTAAAACTCAAATTATTTTTTTTGTGTTAATTCCGCACAATAAGTCCTAACAAGCTAGAGCCAGTGGAACTATGGCATCCCCGATTGGGGTATGTTGTGAGGCTATTTTCTTCGCTTGAGTCCGACGAATTTTCTGTAAGTTTCAACAATGACTGGCCGGCACCCAAATTGACTTGTGATCCTGTTATAATAATATTTAAAAATTCATTGTTTCAGGTTGCAGCCGTGGAAAGAAAAGGCGGATACAACCAGCTGTGCGATATTTGGGCGTGTGGTATTACTGCAATTGGTGAGTTTAGTTTTGGCATTTTCTTCATTTTTATGTGGAAACCTTAGAGTAGGGTTCTTTGTTACTTCGGTTGAAGCAACCAATAACTGCACATATAGCTATATCGTTTTTTTTTAAACTAACTAACTAACTAACTAACCAACCATCACGCCGTTTCTCCGCAGGGGTAGGCAGAGAGGACGGACCGCCATACAACTCTGTCTTGGCACACACTTCTTGCTTCATTTACATTCATACATCGTCTCATACATATTCTTCTGTTATTCTGACTCTTCACATGACCCGATTCAAGTATTTGATTTACTTGATCGTGCCATGTCTTTCTCGGGCGTCCTCGACTTCTTCTTCCATTCACTTTCGCATCATATATTCTTTTCACACTCCTTTCTTCGTTCATTCGCTCTACATGCCCAAACCATCTAAGCGTCCCTTTCTAATCCCATCCATTACGCCTCATATCAGCCTTGCATTCTTTCCGGATATCCACATTTGTAATACGGTCATACGTGGTTTTACCGCATCCGTCTCAAAGATCTCATTTCCAGCATTCAGTCTACTTTCATCCTTTCCTCTGCCAGTTCCATGCCTCACTACCATACATCAGGGTTGGTCTAAGCACTTCATTGTGGACTGCTAGCTTCGCTTCTTTGGACAATTTCTTATTTGCCCCAACAGCGTTTAGTCCTCCATTAATGGAGTTTCCTGCATTCACCCTTCTTTCAATATCCTTATCAGCCTTTCCGTCTCTTGTAAACATACTTCCTAAATACACAAACTCATCCACTTGCTCCAAGTATTCATCATTCACAACTATATTGCACGCTGTTCTGTACTCTCTCTTTCAAACACCATCACTTTGGACTTACTTACATTCATCATCAACTCATTTTGCATACATACTTGGTTCATCCTAGACACGAGACACTGTAGTTTTTTTTTTAATATTGCACTTAATTCACTTAAGTAATTATACAAGTATATTTTAAGCTTTTTGTCTGTCAATTCGACTGACAGAAGTAAACTAGTGTGAAGTTAGTAATATATTGAAAAATGGCTACACGGCTTTCAGCACGCCCCAAATCATATGTTCTTAATAACAATTGTTTGTCTCTTTTTCTCATATGTCTATGGAACCTAGCATAAAGAGAGAGAGAGCTATATTTTTACGCAGGATAATGAACTATGGATTTCACTCATAATTAGGATATACATATAGGACGGTCTCTCTATATTGTTACTCTAAGGTGGAAACCGAATATATTAACAATATAACATATTTAGGTAAATTGAACATGTTGTATTTCATACATAATTGAATATTTTGTTTCTTGTTATATTTGTTGTTTCCTCCTTATCAATTTTATTATTATTATCTTCATGTACAATTCTTGCTACGTATTGCAAGTGTAACAATAAAGTAATTATTGTCACACTTGCTATTCAATGTACTTTTCCTGTAAAAGCCCAATGGGCGTTTATTAAATAAATAATAATAACAGTGAATTTATCTAGCGCATATATTAAATTACCTAACTTAATATAACAAGGAGAAAATAATGCATAACAGATATGTATGCAAATTAAATCATGATCCTCATCATAAATCATGAAATAAACATTCAGTTATGGGTATAACAGTTTCAACTGTCTGGAGCCAGTAGGGCTGTGGCATTCCCGATGGCTGAAGGGAGCCGGCAAAGGAAGGAGATGGGAAGAGGAAGGTTGGGAAGTACCTGGCTGTTGAAATCTGGTCACAAAAGCACGGCTCAAGTAATTTCAAGCAACATTTTGAAAGTATAACTGATTTCTGAACACCATGTATAATGTGAAAAATATGCGCCTGGTTCATAGTGCTTTTTTAAAGTTACATTCTTTTATGTTTGAACCATCTCGCTGTTGCCATTTAAAGCATTTTAAACGATTGTACCCTCCATTTTTATTTTTTTTAAAGAAAGACTAGTTACAAATAATCTGACAATATTTGAAAAACTCCTACCGCCATCATAATAAGCGGATAATGGTGCTTGTGCAATGATGAAGGACTTAGCCAGCAGAGGAATTGAACCCACGACGCCCAGGTGAGAATCTGACCCGTTTGTCCACCCCGCTACCGACCGGTCAAATATCAAAGAATCAGTTTTATTAAACGCAATTTTAAGATTTCCGCAAGGTTCCGATTAAGTACCTTTTAATTTTAATTTTATTTGTTAGACTGTACATCCAAGCTTTGTTCATTCCATCGGTCAATTGTTTTCACATGATAAATATGTGTAAAAACCTCAGATAAACCGTTATCTTTGCAGAACTGGCGGAGCTGCAGCCGCCCATGTTCGACCTGCACCCCATGCGCCAGCTGTTCCTCATGTCCAAGTCTGGCTTCAAGTCGCCCACGCTGCGTGAGAAGGAGCGCTGGAGTGCCACCTTCCACGCCTTCCTCAAGACGGCGCTCACCAAGAAACCCCAAGAAGAGGCCCACGGCCGATAAGCTTCTGCAGGTTTGTTGTCATTATTACTTTCTTTGTCATTATTACTTTCACTGTCACTATTACTGTCATTGTCACTATTACTTCCATTGTCATTATTACTTTCATTGTGTTTGTTACTTTCGTTGTATTTGTTATTTCCATTGTATTTGCTACTTTCATTGTATTTGCTACTTTCATTATATTTGTTACATTCATTGTCTGTGTTAGTTCTATTGTCTTTATTACTTTCACCATATTTGTTACTTCCATTGTCTGTTACTTTCATTGTCTGTTACTTTCATTGTCTCTGTTACTTTCACCGTCTTTGTTACCTTCATTGTCTCTGTTGCTTTCACTGTCTTTATTACTTTCATTGTCTTTACTACTTTTACTGTCATTACTACGTTCATAAGCATCTAAAGCAGGCTGTCAACTGTCTGTTCTTGTTTATTCACCTGCTCGATTCCTAACTTCACACAGGAGGTCTCCACGAAAATTAGTTCCCTCGGGACCTATCTCATCCTTGCGCACATTGTGTTGAGGGTCTTTTTGAGGAAACAAAAGAGTGAACTTGTTGTAGGAGGTAGGAAACACAGAGGCCAGCAAATTCTTTCAAAGTCGGACTGTTGAATACAAGAACAAGTCGTAGAAACGATCCGTTCTCATGTGGCAAATGTTGTTTGCTTGTTTGGCGTATTTCACGGCTTAGCACGGATGCTAAAGAGATCGATATATCAGGGTTGGTGTAAGCAATCCATTGTGGACTGCTAGCTTCGCTTCTTTGGTCAATTTTTAATTTACGCCAACGGCCGTTCAGTCCCCCATTAATGGAGTTTCCTGCATTCACCCTTCTTTCAATATCCTTATCAGCCTTTCAATCTCTCGTAAACATATTCTCGTATTATATTTAACTTATGCTATGTTTGTTTTACTTGTACGCTTACAGCACGCATTCTTCCAATCGGACATGACCAAGAGGCTGGCCACAGAGCTGCTGCAGAACATGTCCAACCCCTCCAGTGTGTTAAACTTCAACGCTGATCCCGACGAAGATGGAGTAAGTCACACTCCATTTCCTTTCTGTCTGCGTTTTCTTTCATTCATTCCGAGAATGCGAATGCTTTGACCCCAACTTTGGCGACATCCGTACAAGAAGGCTCTACTGGTCTGTTGGACGCGTCAGCCATGGTCGACCTGAGCATGGGTTGCCTCTGGAAAAGGTACTCCCTCACGCAGAGATCAGCTAAGTGTGTTGGTGTAATTTTCTATTATTTACTATTGCTTACACATGAGTGAAAACAACTCTCGCTGTGACAAATCTATTTGCGATAAATCTTTTTCTCCGGGTTTTTACGCCGTATACCATAAGAGAGAAAGAGAAGAAAAGTCGTCGCTCAATATCGCAGCACTTTTAACTATGTAAGGATGTTCTACGTCCGCGCTAACTTCACATCATCGAGTCGCATAACTTACGTCGACGGATTTTAAGGTTATTTCCTATATTTGTGTTGATTGAAAAACTTGCAGTAGTTATACAAATAAATCAAACATGATGGTGATATGTGCTAAGACCAAATAAAGATTATAAAACATCACTTTCAGAGGTATTTAAACAGTTTTAAGTATTTTCGACAGAACTTTAGAATTTCCCCATTTTTAGTGATATAAAGACACAAAATCAACAAAAAGCTTCTGTTATTAGCGTTTGTATGATATTTTTACTTAATAAATTATTTTAATGGTGTATTGATATTGTTTAATGTGTTTAAATATGTTTATTAAAATGACATGTATATTATGATTAACGGCCCTCCGCACTAGTGATTGATAACAAAATCTAAGTTAAAATCAAAATCTTATCCTAATTGCAAATAAATACATATTTTCACAAAGTCTTTCTAATTATTTTTAAGACGGTGCCCAACGTTCCCTACCGCATCGCCTCCAAGCTGACGGTGAAGTCTCGGGCTGCGGCCGCGTCCTCCCAGCTCCCGCCCGCCGGCCAGCAGGCGCGGCCGCGCAGCCTGCACAGCGAGGGCGCGGTTGGCCAAGACGAGCTGCCCGGCGCCAACCGGCCGTCCGGCGTGTTTGACAACTCGCCCATCATCGATCTGGACGCCGACGACGAACTGGAGGAACAGTGCAGGATCAATGCGGGCGACTCGGATACCATGAAACGTGCAGGTAAAAATTGAATGAAAATCTTGAAATCTTCTGGTACTTATCTTTGGACGCAGGTCTTGTTTTTTGTCGATTCTTGTCAGCAGTTTAATAATTATTATATTCTATGATGGTTTGAACCTATAGAGCGGATGTATCGAGAGAGGGGTGTCAAGAAAATACATGACGCGCATTTGGATGGAAGAAGAAATCAACTATACACCAGGAAAATTTAATATTTATTAACTGACAGCGTCGTTAATAAGTATTCACATTTAAAACATCTCATTGTGTTTCCAGTGAAGTCCTGTTGTCCGCGGCGCGTTGAAGACACGGGCTGGGACATGCTGGACCTGCTCAGCGATGTGCAGAACACGTGCCCGGCGCCCGCAGACAAAGTGCCCAAAGAAAAGTGAGTAGTGCAGCCAAGGTCTGGGCACAGACAGACAAACACGCAAACATTTCACATACCTCACATACACCGTAAGGCGAAATGGCAATAGATGACACTGTCCAGGTGGAATTATGTACTATCATTTGATTGATAATCTTCCCATTAATTTTCGCTAGCGCCAGTGGGGCTCTCATTTGAAATTTACGTAGCTGATGTTTAAAAGAAAAATTGTCCAATTTTCGTTTGTCTTAAAATGCTACATTTTCGAACGTGGACTATAGTTGAATTACGCGTTTAAAGGGGAAATGTAATACGGCAACTTTAGTTCAAGTACATGTTCAACGGAAAAATGTAATACAGCAAATTTAGTTCAATTACTATTAATTATCGCGTCCTTGTACGAGGGAAGCTTTGCATGTGTTAGAGTGAACGGTGATTTTACGAAGTGGTTTAACATCACAAAAGGTGTAAAACAAGGCTGTGTAATGTCACCGTGGTTGTTCAATTTGTACATGGATAATTGTATGCAAGAATTGAAAGGTGTGGGCTTGGGCGCGAAAATGAACAGTGTGAAAGTATGTTGCCTATTGTATGCGGATGATGCGGTGCTGATTGCTGACAATATGGAAGATCTACAGTTTCTCGTGTCTAGGATGAACCAAGTATGTATGCAAAATGAGTTGATGATGAATGTAAGTAAGTCCAAAGTGATGGTGTTTGAAAGAGAGAGTACGAGAACAGCGTGCAATATAGTTGTGAATGATGAATACTTGGAGCAAGTGGATGAGTTCGTGTATTTAGGAAGTATGTTTACAAGAGACGGAAAGGCTGATAAGGATATTGAAAGAAGGGTGAATGCAGGAAACTCCATTAATGGAGGACTGAACGCTGTTGGGGCAAATAAGAAATTGTCCAAAGAAGCGAAGCTAGCAGTCCACAATGGAGTGCTTATACCAACCCTGATGTATGGCAGTGAGGCATGGAACTGGCAGAGGAAGGATGAAAGTAGACTGAATGCTGTGGAAATGAGATCTTTGAGACGGATGTGCGGTAAAAACCATGTATGACCGTATTACAAATGTGGATATCCGGAAAGAATGCAAGGCTGATGTGAGCGTAATGGATAGGATTAAGAAAGGGACGCTTAGATGGTTTGGGCATGTAGAGCGAATGAACGAAGAAAGGAGTGTGAAAAGAATATATGATGCGAAAGTGAATGGAAGAAGAAGTCGAGGACGCCCGAGAAAGACATGGCACGATCAAGTGAATCAAATACTTGAATCGGGTCGTGTGAAGAGTCAGAATAACAGAAGAGTATGTATGAGACGATGTATGAATGTAAATGAAGCAAGAAGTGTGTGCCAAGACAGAGTTGTATGGCGGTCCGTCCTCTCTGCCTACCCTTGCGGGGAAACGGCGTGATGGTTAGTTAGTTAGTTTAGTTCAATTACATGTTCAACAGTAAAGTGTTTTACAGGCCGTGGACTACAGTTAATTACACGTTGAAAGGGGAATTGTAATACGGCAATTTTATTTGAATTACACATTCAAAAGTTATGTATTTTACAAGCCGTGAACTACAATTGAATTACTCATTGAAAGGCGAAATGTAATACGGCAACTTTATTTGAATCACACATTCAACAGTAAAGTATTTTACAGGTCGTGGACTACAGTTGAATTACCCGTTGAAAGGCTAAATGTAATACCGCAACTTTAGTTCAATTGCACATTCAACAGTAATGTGTTTGCCTGTGGACTACAGTTTAATTATATATAAACAGCAACTTCAGTTGAATTACATGTTCGACAGTAATTTGTTTTACAGAGTGTAGGCTACAGATGATTTACGTGTCGAAAGAGGAAATTTAATCAGGGATTTTGGTCAATGTCATATTTAATGTCATTTCGTCTTATCCACACAACCAAGAGTTGCATACGCAAGGAAGAGCTGGGTACACAGAATTACAATACATATTTTTTTGCGTTAGGTTAGGTTAGAAGACTTGCGGGAACAGTGATAACAGCGCACAGAGATTTAAATCAGTAAAAGAAACATAATAACTTTGAAATTATTTATCTGCTTAGATGGTACAAGTCATTTTGAAATCATAGTTACGTTTTTCACTTTCAAACATATCTTATCATAACTTATATCATATCATGTCTTATTATAACTTAGCTTATCTGGCTTTTAATGACGGCCTGCAAGGTCGAGTGGTAAGACGCTCGACTACGAATCCAGAGGTCGCGGGTTCGAACCCGGCGTGCTCAAATAAATTTTAATTAACTAATATGTGTCATAACACCTATACATCATATAAAATAATAAATGGTATATTTATGGCCTGTTTTAGAGTGGTAGACACTCTAAGTATCGCCCTGGTGAAAGACCACCATTCAAAATTGAAACGTTGCTTGAAATGGCTTTAGCCATGTTTGGTGACCAGATCTGAATAGCCAGATACCTCTTAACCTTCCTCTTCCCCATCTCCTTCCTCTCCTCACTACCTTCAACCTCACAAAATACCCAAATTGGGGATGCCATAGTCTCACTGGCTCTAGACAGTTGGAAGTATTTGGGACTCTTGTGCGGTATTCACTATAAAAATAAAAACCCTAAAATAAATGCACAAATCGCCCTGGTGAAAGAATCGAAACGTTGCTTGAAATGGCTTTAGCCGTGTTTAGTGATCAGATCTGAATAGCCAGGTACTTCCCAACCTTTCTCTTACCCATATGCTTCCGATCCCCACTACCTTCAACCTCACAATATACTCCAATTGGGGGTGCCATAGTCTCACTGGCTCTAGACGGTTTGGAACAGTTGGAACTCTTTTGCGGTATTCACTATAATTTTTTTTTTAAACCTAGGTTTTATTTCCATGCTTGTAATAATTAAAGAAACAGTATTTATAATATTCAATCAATACGAATTAGAAAAGCATAGAAAAAAGAATAACGATTTGGGCACCACCAAGACTTAAACTCGAAATCTCATCCTAGGCTGTCATGAAAATTCACACAAAGTACAAAAATACGATAGTAATTCTTAAATTCAATTCTAGTTAGACTCATGTTACATACTGATTGGTCTACAATTTTATAATTTCGTGCTTAAGGAGTATATTGCCATAACAATTTCAGACTTAGTGCTTAGTTTTTTAATTTAAAAAATTCGCAGTAAGATTGTTAATTTTAGATTTGCATCTTTTATCACTTTTCCCACAGGTCTTCATTAGTTTCATTCAATAAAAATCAACCATCATTTTTGCTTTTTGGTTGCTTGGGCATCTAATGCATAGTTTAGACGATTGTTTCCTAAAGTGACCTTAACAACAATTTTATTCAATTATTATAAGCAAAATATATTATTTATAATTTAAAAATAATATATATATGTATATACATATCGTCGCCGGAAAGGCAAAAGGGCTAAAGTGCAATTTTGGGAAGTTAACACCAGAGCACTTAAAAAGTTTTTTTTGTTTTACAATAAAATTCATTAGTCTTCAGTACCTGCTTGGATTTTTAAAACAAATGTTAACTCAGGTAACTCAATGTTCTCACTGAGTTACCCTGAAGTCGAGCCTTCTTCCAAATGGTGAATATATTTTAGATGGCTGAAGGGCCACAAAAGTCTTCCGAATCAAATGAGAGTCAGAGTATTCAATTCAGAAATAAAAAACTGATCTCAACTGCATATTTAACTCATTTTTGACCAAAGTGTCACTTAAGCCCTTTTGCCTTTCCAGCGACGATGTATGTTTTAATGCACCTCGGCGAGAATCGAATCAACAAAATCACTCAAGAATTCACTATTTTGAATCGAAATTTTGCTTGAAATGGCTTTATCTACGTTTTTCTAACCAGATCTGAATAGCTGTGTACCTCCTAACCTTCCTCTCTTGTCCGTATCAGGACCTCCCTTGCGAGTTCACCATTCAAAATCGAAAAATTGCTTAAAATGACTTGTTTAGTAGTTGACTTTGAATAGAGTCTCAACTGCTCTCAACCGTCTAGAGCCAGTGAGACTATGGCATCCCCAAACAGGGTATGTTGTGAGGCTGAAGGTACTGGGGAGGGAAGGAGATTGGGAAGAGGAAGGTTGGGAAGTACCTGGCCATTCAGATCTGGTCACCAAACACGGCTTGAGCCATTTCAAGCAACGCTTCAATTCTGAATGGTGGTCTTTCACCAGGGCGATACTTAGAGTATCTACCACTCTGGAACCCGCCGCCAAATATACTTTTTTATTATTTTTATATGAATTAAATGTGTTATGACACATATTAATTGAATAAAAGTTATTGGCGCACGCCGGGTTTGAACCCGCGACCTTTGGATTCGTAGTCCAGCGTCTTACCACTCGACTATGGAGGCCGTCTTCCTTCAGTCTTTGAACATATCTCAAATCAGGGATGCCATAATCCCACCAGCTCTGGACAGTTGTAAATCTTGTGCAGCATCACAAAAAAACAACTCACTTGATCATTGTCAAGATTTGATATTATTAACTTTTTCACCTGTCATATTGGATGTTATTGGCATTTTTAGGAAATAAATTGTCTTTGAATTCCTCTAGATTTTTATATTGTCTATGTGTCACCTAATTTGTGTTCTAGATTACAGTTCGACATGCTTAACTTTGCAGTTGGTGGTGTCGCTAGCGTGTATACAAAAATGTGTGAATTTAAAAAAAATGGTTTGTTTGGTTAGTCCCTCCTTTGGCTGACTGCAAAGTTAAGTTTGTCAAGTTGTACATATGTATTATGTTACTATGCAGTTTTTTCGATGGTGAATGATTCCAGTAGGCATTATGAATAATGATTGAAAATTTTCGATTGTCTTTTTTAATATGGCTTATTTGTTCACATTATATGACTTATTTTTCCAATTATTTATAATTGTGGTGAAATATATGCACTAGCTCTACTATCTGGTTTAAAAAAAAAAAACACAATAAGCAATGTGGCATCGCATCTTTTGACAGCCAAATGGATATTTCAAAGCTCCATTGCCAAAGCTCAACGTTTGAGAGCTGTGGCTGAGACAAACAAATTTATAAAAATATGATACAAGCAGTATGGCATGTTTGTCTTTCACTTTACACTTGCATGAATATTCAAAGCTTTATAGCTCATGATGTAAATGAATTTGTGAGTTAAAAATAGTTTTGTTAAACCCGAAATGCTAGACGGAATTTCGTGCAAATTTCATCACATCAGAGATCAACGGTCAACAGTTTTAGTGTGAGAAAAACAGATTTTCTGCTTTATATTCAAGATTAAAAAAAAGTACAATCGAAAATTTTCAAATAATGATATTTTTTCTTACATTTAATATTATTTTGATTAATTCCATAAAAATAACCAATCTAAAACATATTATAAATTCTCTATCATCCTCTTTCCCCCTTCAACCCATTGTCTTGTATTATTTTAGAGTGAGACACCGTGTGAGAGAGTGTGCCATTACCGGCGAACAGATTATGAAAATGAGCCTAAGGTATTCCTGTCATAAAGGTCGATTTTGCTTGATCTCGTTTGACCATGAGTTTGATAGTTTTTGTAAGACAACTAATGACAGATTGAATGTCAAAAAATAACATGCGTTTTGTTTTTGTATGAAGAAATAACACTTTTCCCAAGTTGATTCTTTTGGTATGATGAAACAACATTTTTCCAATTTGATTGTTTATGTATGATGAAATAACACTTTTCCCAATTTTACGAGAAATAACAAATAAAAAAAAATGATTATTTCGTTGAACGAGCAATTATTTTGTAGTTCTTATTTAGCTTGACAATTTACTAGTAGTAGTTAGTTTAATTTTTTATAAACATGATTGTTTTTGTATGATGAATTATAGCATGTTTTTGTACGACAAGTTATATAGTTTATAACATGTTTTCCAAGTTGATTGTTTTCATATGAAAATTTAATATATTTCCCTAGTTGATGGTTTTTGTATGACAAGAAATAACATGTTTGCCAAGTTGATTGTTTTCGTATGACAAGTTATAACTTGTTTACCAAGTTGATGGTTTTTATTTAACAAGTTACAAGATGATTTCCAAGTTGTTTGTTTTCGTATGATAGGTAATACAATGTTTCCCAAATTGTTTATTTTTGTATGACAAAAAATAACACTTTTCCCAAGTTGATAGTTTTTGTTTGACAAGTTATATGTAACATGTTTGCCAAGTTGATAGTTATACCTCTTGTTTCCCAGTTTGTTTCTGATTAACGGAATGGATTTTTATTGGTGAAGCAATTAACATGGAATGGTTGTTTTTATTAGACGAAAAAATGGTTTATTTTGTTTTAAATTTTGTTTGACGCGCATAAGTTTGATAAATTTGTGTTCCATGTATAAAAGAAGTTTGATTGTGATAGATGACAATATTCAATCCTATTATTTGATTTGACAATAACAGTGAAGGTTAAATGATGTTTGCTTTTGTCTGACAATATTTTTAATGGTTTTTGTCTGACGTAATTAGGTACATTTAACAATTTGATTATTGTTATTTGCTTTTGTCTGACAGAATTTTGAATGGTTTTTGTCTGACGTAATTAGGTATATTTAACAATTTGTTTAGTGTTGTCTGACGTACTTAGGAACGTATAACAATTTGATTGTTGTCTGACGTACTTAAATATATAAAATATAACAATTTGATTGTTGTCTGACGTACTTAAATACATAAAATATAACAATTTGACTGTTGTTGTTTGATGAACTAAAATATGATTGTTTTTGTCTGAGTTTAACAATTTGATTGACATACTAAGATATTATTATGATTACAGTATAACAACAATTTTTTTGTCTGTTGCAAAATAACTTGATGGTTTTTGTTTGACAAACGTTACATTTGGATCAGATTTAACAGATTTTGAAAGATGTTTATATAATTCTTAGTGAGCATGTCATGTTGCATTGATTTTGGTTTTTGAGAGCATATTTGAGAATATGGTTTTTTAAATTAATTCAAATATAGATACTATATTGTATTTTCTTCTTTGTTTTTCCTCCGTAGCTTTATTAAATGTATTATAATTGAAAATATTATACTTTGTAAGTAGTTTTTGTATAAATATGGTTTTGAATATGTATATTTATTTACTTTTGTATCTTTAACACACATCCACCACTAAGTATGTAACACCCGGTTAATTTTTATAGCGCCATTTTCGTGTAATATCACCTCACAGGTGCTGTATTAGAAATCACTGGGTAACAGAAAAATCGCTGGCAAATACATATATATTTGATAATATATGTATTTGTTTTTTTCACATGCAGATAGTATAGTTTATTTGCAGCTCGATCCAGAGTGATAGATACTCTGAGTATCGACCTGGTGAGATGCCACCATTCACATTCGAAACGCTGCTTGAAATAGCTTTACCTATGTTTCGAAAAAAATCAAAATAGCCAAGGTTTATTCCAACATTTTTTCTGTTCGTACCCCTCTAAAAAAAAAATTCCCTTATTTTGCTATTATTTTTTTTATTTAACTTAGCGGACGCTCAGTTTTATATGGTGAAAGCCACTGTCTGAGATGAGTGAATCTTTTAAAACACTTTACCGACACACCTACACAAGAATAAAAGTAAAAGTGAAAAGCTAAAAGTAATTCTCTGACCCGATATTTTTGATGCTATATACTTTCATAGCATTCCTCTATTGAATTTGTTTTTGTGCTCAGAAACAAACACATTGAAGGGAATGCAGAGAAAATAATGACGCAACACTGACTGCTGCAGCATGTTACAATAGTTTTTAT
The DNA here is from genome assembly GCA_022651775.1 of Drusus annulatus. NCBI lineage: Eukaryota > Metazoa > Arthropoda > Insecta > Trichoptera > Limnephilidae > Drusus > Drusus annulatus. Next base: position 1,988,868 of record JAGWCC010000255.1, on the reverse strand, counting down.
CAGTTTTGTTTCTTAGGACTTGTATGATATTTTTTTATAAATTTTTATGGTACTTTTAGTTTGGCTGCTTTAAAATTATTTTTTGTTTGTTTTTGTCTGGCAGGCTTTGATACAATTGTTTTCATCTGACAGATAAATAGTTTAAGGTTGGGATGTTTCAAGCTTCGTCACATATGATTGACAGTCGGCGCCATTTTGAATTTTTGGACATTTCAACGCTTTCCGATAAACGCTGATTTGCGCCCGTTTCAGTCGTCAAAACTACCCGTTGTGCTTGATGACTGATCAACATTTGATCAAACGCGTTCATTTTTTGTTGTAGCTTATATTATGTCGATTTAACTTAAGATTATTTATTTGTTCGTGTCCCTTATGACATATGTAAAGCCGTCAAACTTTAAAAGTTAACATCACAACACCCAGACTGAAAAGGCTCAGTTGAAATGAAAACATCCCGTGCTAATACATTATTGATTAAACCTTCATACTCAAAGTCAACTATTTTACCACTGCGCTATGGAGTATTTCCATTCTTTAGCGAAATTTTCAGACAGTCTTACATTGTCCAAAGTCAGGGCAGAAATAACCTATACAGGTCCTGAGATATGTTGGTTCGATTTGATTATTATTGGATCTACAACCACCTGACTCAATGTCAATTATTTTACCACTACGCTATGGAGTATTTCAATTATCTAGCGAACATTTCAGACAGCTTTGCATTGTCCATTCTCATGGCAGAAATTACCTTTTTGGGTATCTCAGATTAGCAGATTCGATTTGCAATAAAAAGGATTATTTCAAATAATTGATTGTTCGGTTTATTCATCTTTGCAAAAAGGGATTCACAGCTATCAGATGGACTCTGATAAAGTAATTTGAGGGCCCTCCACACTAGCGACTGAATTCTTGTTAAAGTACCGCGTAATCCGACATTCAACCGGAGATCTAAATGTAAATCATAAAAAAATACTAAAATGCAGGTCTGCTACCCTAACATAAATACATTTTGTATTGTTCGAGGAAGTCATCGTAATATTTTGCATTATCGAGTCGCACAAATCTGTACTTAAATTCGCTCGTGAATTTTTAGCATTTTATACGCCCTGTAGCAACGGTACTTTTATAACAAATTAGACCTGATATCTGTAATGTCATAATACATGCATAAAATAAATTAAGAGATAAAAACAGCCCTACACACCTATAGTCAGTTTAAATTTTAATTTTTGAGAATTTTCGCTGTAGTTTTTTTTTTGCATTTTATTTGGAAAATTTCAACTCAACAAATGTTAAATTGGGATATATATTTCGAATCACTGCTTCAGGTTTTTTTTTTAACTAACGGTAAAAAACCCCTTTAACTTTTAACCCCAGTTTTATAATGCCAGCGCTAATATATTAACATAGTAGCTAAATAATATAAGATGTATTATATTATTGATTTTTTTTTAATCTTTATCTATGGTCTGTCATGTTGTGTTTGAAACATCTATGGTCGTTCGATGATTGTCACCTGTGGTTTTTTGTATTTTTTAGGAGTCTGTTACAATATATAGACGAAGAGTTAACTCTAAGGTAATTACTGACTGTTTTTGCGTATTACATATTATTATTCTCATTATTTTTGTTTTTTTTTTTAATCATTTGTATTTTATGATTTATTCATTTATTATTTCGCTGCATGCTAGTAGTAAATGTTGCCGCATGTCCTAAAATTAATGTATGCATGCTCTAAAAATGGTTAGCTTTTTTTAAATCATACATAATTATTTAATTAAGTTGAAGTTATTTGTATAAATAATTAACACCTATAAAAGCAATAATTTGCCTCTGAAAAGGTGGGTATATAATACTGAGCGCCACACATTATTGTCTTGACATTACAAGGATTGTTTCTTACACGTTTGTGCACTATCATATTGTATTTGATGTGCGATATTCGCTTTTCGAAATGTTTGCACAATTTTTAATTGATGTTTCTTAAAGCCATTTTTTACAATTGACAATCTATGTTAAAACACTCAGACTTAAAGCACTCACATAATTATACATACATTACAAAAATCTGTTGCAGTACATTTTTGAGCTGCTGACGGGAATTGATCTTGCAACCTTCAAATTTAAAGTTAATAGCATTGACCACTATGCTACAGAGGTCGTATTTATGTTATTTTTTTAAAGTTCCATATGGAGCTAAATTAAATGAAGTTTAGATGTCAAACCCTCCACACAGCATCCCCAAAGATGACATAGGCCTTGAGGGAAATTATTTCCCTGTGTGGAGTTATTGTAAATAAAATATCTATATTTATATACAAGTATAGTGATAAGTAAAATAGGTTAAATAGGTTAAATGTCATTTGATTAAAATTCAATGAAATAGGTTAAAAGTCAACAAAATTAAGCTTGGAAAGTTAGATTAATGTCAAATAAATGAAACTAGGGGAAATATCAACTAAATGAAACCAGGAGAAATTTCAAGTAAATGGAGTTAGGGATATTTAGAGGTTAATTGTCAAGTAAATGAAACTTTGGGAAATGTCAAGTAAACTGAGCTGGGGAAATAGGTTGAATGTCAATTAAATAAATCTATGGGAAATGTCAAGTAAATGGAGTAGGGAGATATGTAGGTCAAATGTCAAGAAAACTGAGTTGGGGAAATAGGTTGAATGTCAACTAAATAAATCTAGGGGAAATGTCAAGTAAATGGAATTAGGGAAATACATAGGATAATTGTCAACTAATTGAAACTTGGGGAGTTGTCAAGTAAACCGAGCTGGGGAAATACATAAACTAAAAGTCAACTAAATAAAACCAGAGGAATTGTCAAGTAAATAGAGTTAGGGAAATATATAGGTTAAATGTCAACCAAATGAATTTGTGGGAAATGTCTAATAGGAGCTAGGAAAATAGGTTAAATGTCAACTAAATGATGCTGTCAATAACCATTATTAAATATAAATAAATAAATAAAAAAACTGTAAATATTATGGAATATATGTGTATTGTGGTGGTATATTTCAATGGTTTGGGAATAAATGGATGCATGCAATGTACAAACAATGGTAAACTATATACATAACTAGCAAAGTATAGAAATTATGACACAACTTATTGTACCCTTGATATAATTTGAAATATGTTTTGAACAGTAGATGATACATTATATGAGCAATATTTATAGTTTATTTAAAATAATGTATTTGTGCATTAAATTAAATTGTAATATTCATTTTTATAACCTGTAGCTTGCTATAAAATTATAAAGACCATCTTGTTTTTAGTTAGCAGGTGAATTTGAAATATCGAACAATTGATTCATTAATTAACAAGTAATTTTTTTTTAATTTTGTTCCCCAGTAAAATAGATGGCTCAGTAGATATGAAGAAACTGGTAGTGGTTTCAGCAAATGCAGGTCATTCCATTTACTTGATACTCTCAGTATCGCCCTGGCGAAAGACCACCGTTCAGAATCGAAACGTTGCTTTAAAATGACTTTTAGCCTTGTTTGGTGACCGGATAATAACCAGGTACTTCCCAACCTTCCTCTTCCCCATCTCCTTCCCCTACCCACTACCTTCAGCCTCACAACATACCCCAATTGGGGATGCCATAGTCTCACTGGCTGTAGACGGTTGGGAGCAGTAGAGGCTCTTGTGCAGTATTCACCATAAAACAAAAGAAAAAAACTTATCACATTTCTGGGTGTTATTTTCATTTGAAGTAGCACTTTTTAACAATGCCGAATACCAGTAATATGTTTAAAAAAAAATATATATATATATTTTTCAGTAATAAAAGCAAATATTTGGGTATCAAATCGTTAATTTGGTGCTCGGTTAAATAAATCCTAAAAAATTAAAAACTGCGCGTCAATTTTACGACCAAACGCAAACTAATATAGATTGTGTATTGATAAAGAATATGAAAATAAAAGAAGACACAGAAAATAAAAAAAGGTCAGGTTAATCTATCCGCGAGTAGTGCACTTTCCAACTGTGCTACCGAAATCTTTTTAAATTCCGTAATTTTTTTACCAATCTCATATTTATTGAAAATTAAAAATATTATTTCTTTGCAATATTGGCAGCCATCTTTGTATTTTGGGGCAAAGCTCCGAACAATTGCAAACATAGATGGTGTCATGGATAAAAATACACATTTTTTGTTTTAAAAGTTTTGATAAGTTGAGTCTAATTAAAAATAGTATAGTCGACCGGTCGGTAGCTGAGTGGACAAACGCGTCGGATTCGCATCCGGGCGTCGTGCGTTCAATGCCTCTGCTGGTCCTCCATCATTGCACAAGCAACATCTTGCGCTTCTTACGATGGCAGTAGGAGTTTTTCAAATATTCTCAGGTTATTCGTAACCCGGGAACGTTTGTCTTTCTTTAAAAAAAATAAAAAATATTTTACGATTCTCTCACCTAGACAATAATACATTTGAATTCAAGGGGTTATTATAATACCTTCTATCCTCTCCCCTCACTTCACTGAGAAATTAATAGTTACCACCATTTTCAATAGTCCAAACACTGTTCATTGGTCATGGATAATGTCACTTCAATTGGCCAGTGCTTCTCAAATGTATGTTAGTTCGAATGGTATGTGGGAAAATAGTTTAAAAATTGACCACATAATATTTTTTTAGTAAACTTCACAAAAAAAAACTATTTAAATGAGCAGCATATTTTGGTCACCAAATTGCTTACTTCAATTGAAGAAATCAATCATAAATAATATTTGGATACCAAAAATAATAAATGAGTAATAGAATGTGATTATTGAAAATTATTTTGATGATCGTCAAATCTTGTCAGAATAACAGAGTTTATTAATGTGACTGAAGCAAGAAGTGTGTGTCAGGATAGAGTTGTGAAGCTTTTCATTCTCTCTGCCTACCCCCGCAAAGAAATGGCGTGAAAGTTAGTAAATTTGATAAGAAATCAATGTCACAATGATATCGACGCCGGAAAGGCAAAAGGGCTGAAGCATCATTTTGGGAAGTTTACACCAGAGCACTTTAAAGTTTTTTTTAACAAAAAATTAATAAGTCTTCAGTACCTGGTTGGATTTTGAAAAAAAAACTTAATGCTCTCACTGAAGCGACAAAAAGCTAAAAAAAAGTTCCAAACTTGTGTCGCTTGAGTCGAGCCTTCTCCCAAACAGTACATATATTTTAGATGGCTGAAGGGCCACTAAAGTCTTCAGAATCAAAGGAGAGTCGGAGCATTCGATGCAGAAAAAAAACTTGATCAAAACTGCATATTTAACTCATTTTTGACCAAAGTGCCGCTTAAGTCCTTTTGCCTTTCCGGCGTCGATACGATGAGCATATTTTAGACAAATTTCGATAAAATTTTCATGGGAATTAGAAAATAATTTAATCTCTGTGGCCATGAAACCAAAATCTTACCAAATTACTTTTATTCCCAACATCACAAAAATCTTAATAAAATTTACCATTACATCTTTTCCCCTTAATAAAAAAAAAAATTCCCAGTGCTTCATTGCTGCTCAATTCGCTCTCTTTCTCTCTCTATATATACATACAGTGAAACCTCTATCTATCGTTCCTCGAATAATCGTTTTCCCGGATGTATCGTTTATTTCTTCTAGTCCAAATTCATTTCCTACAAAAATAGATCGCATCGATCGTTTCTATGTCCACCATTTTACCGCATTCATCGTTCGAATTACGTCGCGTATTTGAGCGTTCTACAAGCGTTGCATTTCACATTGACTGCTTGGCGTCAGGTCAAACAGACAACAGTTGTAAACTGTTTCAACAAATGCGGTTACAATAGAGTCTCGGAATCTTTAGATGAACAACTAGAACACGTTGAGGTTTCTGAAGATGATTGGCTTAGATTAGATACTCAGACAAATTTTCAATAACTGATGCCGAAAAGAATATCATTTGCAAAGCCGAAAATATACTGTTGACTTGCGGAAATAAAACAGTAAATAAAACAAATGTCGATGAAAGATTATGTATTTACAATGCAATAAACTTAAAAAAAAAAAATGGTTCTGTTAAGCTTTGTATTTTTTTAAATAAATACATTTATTTACATCTAAAACTTATTTTCTTCTTATAATTTTAATCTACCAATGGTTATGCAGATTGGGAGGATGGTATCTTTACTGGATCGTATCTCCTTGTGTTTTGTCCTCTTAATCCCGCATTCATTGTTTTCCCACATTCATCGTTTATTTCAAAAGGTCCCTTTAAAAACGATAAATAGAGGTTTCACTGTATAAATATATTGTATCTCTCTCACTAAAAATAAATTTAATTATAAATCTTAGAATAGATTTTCCTAGCAACCATTTGAGGACCGTCCACATTCACAAGACACAATTAATTCCAATTTAAATGATATTGGCCTCTCAATAAGAATGTAATACATGTTGTTATGTTGCCACGGTCATCATTCAAGTTTGTTCCTGCCTCCAAACACACATCTTTCAACATCGTCCGTTCATCCAAACATTATTGTAAATAATAATCACATTAATAGGATTGCAAACATTGCTCGATTCACTCCTTCCATATTCATGCACTTTTTGAGATTACATCAGATTTTTTGTGTGTGTGTGTTCTTTATAACAAGTTTTCATATCATTCTTTGAAGAAGTTTTTAACAAAATTCATTCAATTGAAAAAAGTTGTGAAATTTGAATCTGAGAGATTTTAAAAATTATGAAGTTTGTTTTACACAATTATTTATTTATATTTTGATGCTGACTGATTTTCGCTTGGACCCAGAGCTTCATATTGACATAGTTAGTTAATATTAATTAAATTTAGTCGATATTAAATAATTTTTTAGTAAATTTGGTCCGAGTGAAATCCCGTCATCATCAAAATATTAATTAAAAATGGTGACGTAAAGCACAGTTGATTTGTTTTACTTAATTTATAATGTAAAACCACTAAGTGTTTGCTTTCTACGAAAAAATACATTTGAATACACGCTGTCTGGGAATTTGTGGTTTAAATGTGTAACAGTTTTCACATTATCACGAGTTTCTTTGCGCCGTGTATTTTTCGCTTGATAAATTAATTTGTTTACAATTTCAATGTCCTGACAATTGTTTCGTTTTATTCCAGAGCGACGTTGCCACTGACGAACGACTCGGCGTCAATCAAGAGCGACCAACAGTCGGTCAACAGTTTGTTTGATCGCCATCTCTCGCAGTGCATCAAACTGAAGCACGATTACTTGCACTCTAGTCCCGTCGAGCAGCTGGGCACAGCTGGCGACAAATGTAGAAGCGCTAGAAACAATGGCTGCAGTAGTGCCTCGCAAATACCTCGAGACACCTCCAAGTCGTCGATATCGAGCGGAGATCGCCTCCCCTCGAAGATGACCAACTATGCCAACGATATCATGTTCGCCGATTCCGGAAGCGACGTTTTAAATTCCCCGTCAGTTTCCAAAGTTAAAGTCGCCGAGAATGGATGTAACTGCGGACAGTGTCCAATCAAAGATCCAAATTCGAATCAAGCCTTCCCGCGTAATTTCGGCGGGGCGGTGCTCAGCGACTTGCAGCAATCTGTATCCGCTAGTGACAAGCGGTGTTCGTGCATCGGCTGCAAGTCGCAACCCGTGCGAAGCGTCAGTCAAACTGACGAAAACACATCATCCGGCATCGTTTTCTGCGATCTCTGTAAAAAGCAAAAGATTTCCTTGTCGAACTTCCGAGCGTTGCAGATCGCGAACAGTTTGAACATGTCGGACGGTAAGACACGGAACAACGAATCAAATCACAACGATAGTCCGCTTTTCGAAGACGAATTATGTAAAAGAATCGATCTATCGCTCAACATGGATAGCGAGATCGATCGAAGAATCCGCAGTGCGTATTCCGTCACCGGGTTACACGGGACGCGGGAAGAGAACGAGCGGCGAATCCCGTCGAAGAAGTCGCACAATCGTCACAGTTCTGATTCGGCGTTTGATCGGAATCAGATGAACGGCGATTCGAAGAGTTCAGCGTGCATAGATCTCAGTCAGTTTTGCACGTGCGAATTGGACGCGGATCTGAAAGAGAAGGAGAAGGTTCGGCGGAAGACGGTTTCCTCGTCCGTGGACGAGATCTTCAACTTGTCGGATGCGGGAAAGGCCGGCAGCCGGGCTTCTAATCCGGCGGAGATCCACGGGCGCGGCCGGGAACGGCTGGAGGGCAGCGGACAGCGGCAGAGGAGCTTATCCGACAGTCAGAGGGATAAAGCCAAGACTGAAAACAACGGTGAGTTTGTGTTAAGATTTTAAATCTTATTTTGTACATTCATTAACTAACTAACTATCACGCCGTTTTTCCGCAGTGGGAGGCAGGGAGAATGGACCGCCTTGCTTCATTCACATTCATACATCCTCTTCTGTTATTTTCACTCCTGACATGGCCCGACTCAAGTATTTGATTCACTTGATCGTGCCATGTCTTCCTCGGGCGTCCCTGACTTTTCTTCCATTCACTTCCGCATCATATATTATTTTCACACTCCTTTCTTCATTTATCTGCTCTACGTGCCCATCGAAACATCCCTTTCTCGATCCTATTCATTACGCTTACATCAGCCTTGCATTCTTTCCGGATATCCACATTTTTAACACGGTCACACATGATATGCCTCAGGGATCTTATTTCTACAGCATTCAGTCTACTTTCATCCCTCCTCTGCCAGTTCCATGCTTCACTGCCATACATCAGGGTTGGTATAAGCACTCCATTGTGGACCGGTAGCTTCGCTTCTTTGGAAAATTTTCAATTTGCGCCAACAGCGTTCAGTCCTCCATTAATGGAGTTTCCTGTATTTACCCTTTCAATATCAATATAGATTCATTCTCTCAGTAAAGTATCTTGCATTTTGCTGATCTATTATAATCTCCCCTTTTCTCATAATCTATGTGTTATAGGGAGTTTGCTCCTCTACTAAGCTTGTATCGCTATACTTTTACGATTATTTTTTATTGCTACTACATTTGTACTACCTATATCATGGATATGAACGGCTGAAAAAAAAACGATTTTCAAAGTGACATTACTCTTTGTGTTTACAGGGAAACCTCATGCAATTTTATTTGGAAGAAAATTTATTCAACCACACAAAAATACAACAAAACCACAAAAAAATGTTCACATTTCTTAATCAAACTTTTTTTATTGACACGAGGGAGAAAAAAGCAATTCTCCGAATATAAGTAGCCATTCCAGAAAAACCACTTATACCACTAACATACAATTTGAAAAAAATACATAAACACATTATCTGAGAAGATAGCGTGATTGACAAAAATATCATTTTATAAAACACAAGTGAGTTATTATGAAATTACAGTCAGCAAGGTACGACAGAAGAACCTGCCATTCCAGAGGTTTAATGAAGTGTTACTTAATGCAAAATTATTGTCTTTAGGTGGAGCGAGCGCCCCCGACGTGGTGTCTCCCCCGGTGCCTCCGCGCAGGTCTCACAGGGGGCACAGGACCCGCGCCCTCACGCCCCCCAGACCCAACACCAACGGCCTGCCCCCCACGCCCAAGGTGCACATGGGGGCGTGCTTCTCCAAGGTAACTAACGCGCTCGGAAGGTTCTTTGTCCACTAACTAGTCGCAGAGTCTCACCTGACACGGAAAACTGAGAATGATCGCGGAAATTGTTTGAACTGGGAATCGTCGCAATATTATTGGCAACTCGTGTCGTCGCCGGAAAGGCAAAAGGGCTGAAGCGCCATTTTGGCTACACCAGAGCACTTTAGAGTTTTATTTTTTTGTTTTACAACAAAATTCATAAGTCTTCAGTATCTGGTTTGATTAAAAAAAAAAGTTGACTCAGGTAACTCAATGCATTCACTGAGTTAACCAAACTGTGTCGCTTGAGTCAAGCCTTCTCCCAAATGGCAAATATATTTTAGATGGCTGAAGGGCCACAAAAGTCTTCAGAATCCAACGAGAGTCAGAGCTTTTGATGCAGAAAAAAAACAGTTCAAAACTGCACGTTTAACTCGTTTTTGACCAAAATGTCACTTAAACCCTTTTGCCTCTCCAGCGGCGATATGTATCTAGGAATAGGCGACACATTTCAATCATCAACGCATGCGTTTTAATGTTAATCTTGTAACTTTCACAAACATTTCAATCGCGCGCCTAAGCTTTGCTAAAGGTTGATGTTTGCTATAAAAGAATGGGTCATTTATACAACTCGTCCTTTTGTTCGACAGCTGTGAAATGATTTGATCTCATTCGACTGGTCGAAACACTCCACACGAATCCAGAAGTCGCGGGCTCGAATCCCGGCGTGAGCGAATAAGTTTTATTTAATTAATATGTGTTATTTCACATTTAATTAATATAAAACAATATGTAGTATGATTGCGGCACGTTCCAGAGCATTTCCTTCCCCACTACCTTCAGTCTCATAACACACCATAGACTGACTGGCTCCAGACGGTCGGGAGCTGTTGAAACTCTTGTGCAGTGTTCACTTTAAGAAGAAAGGAACCCGCCACACAGCATCCCCAAAGATGACATGCACCCCGGGGGAAATGATTTTACTCAAGACCTCCTGTGTGTGGAGTTAAAATAGTGAAAAAATACTGTCTAGGCTAAACATTCTTTTGCAAGTTGACCGATGATCTCAAATAATCAAATAATGACGAATAATAATATTGCGAATGAAATTGATAAAACTTATAATATAGACGAAAAAATATGTAATAATGTTGAACAATGCAATTTAGTATTTAAAAACTTAACTAAAACATTAGTAATCATGCACTTAAATATTAGAAGCATTAACGAAATACATTAACGAGTTACTATGCACTCTCAGCCTTTTAGAAATTGAACTCGACTGCATAGTTTTGAGTGAGGCCCACCTCAATACAATAAATTCTACTAATTTACAACAATTACCGAATTATACATGTATTACCACTAAATCACACCTCAATAAGAATAGTGGTATTGTTATATAGTGTGAAAAGAATATATGATGCGAAAGTGAATGAAAGAAGAAGTCGAGGACGCCCGAGTAAGAATAACAGAAGAGTATGTATGAGACGATGTATGAATGTAAATGAAGCAAGGAGTGTGTGACAAGCCAGAGTGTGTTTATATGGCGGTCCGTCCTCTCTACCTACCCCTGCCTCTGGGGAAACGGCGTGATGGTTAGTTAGTTAGTTAGTTACTTGGAGAAACAATATATGGAGAGAGAGCTAATTATTTTTAACCAACCTATACAAACTTGCGATAAATCACTTTCTCCGGGTTTTTACGTCGTACACCACGAGAGAGAAAGTGACAACAAATATAATACTCCGCTTCTACGTACTGTCACAATGATCTTGGGCTTCTGGGTCACCGCGGGACTCCGCCCACATTTTTTATTATGTCACTAAACTTGACATGACTAAACGGTTTTTTAGGTTAGATGCTATATTTTTGTTAATATCAATGCTGTGAAAAAGTGGTCATACGAATAAACATAAACATTATGTCGATATGTGATATGAATGGATGTATAAATACCGTAGCCTTAGTCTTAGCCACGCCCAGGTGCGCCGAGTCCGGTAAAAATCATCAAAAACTGACCACGCTGCCTTGGATTTATACCACTCTATATACTCTAAGGTTAGTTATATACATACACCAAAATTACCAAGATATAACAGTCGAGACTGAACAGTGACAGTTGCGAATTTGAGATTCCCTTCATAAAATGGCTATTTAAAACTGTTGCTGTAGCGAAAGACAGGCCAAGAATGGAGTTGGCGAATCGGGTATTTTTCCCGGGCCCGTAGAATTTAGAATTTGATTGAATGTGTAATATTTTCAGGTGTTCAACGGCTGTCCCCTGCGAATACATTGCACGGCTTCGTGGATTCACCCCGAAACCAGAGACCAGCACGTTCTCGTCGGTAAGTCTCCACGATACAAATCAATTCACACTCTTTCTAACGAAGCTCCATCTGTATTTAAAACGTTGACAATCTTCCGAGACTTAAAAAAATGCCGCTAAACGTCACTTTATAGCATTCTAATAAAAGCAATACTACAAATGATTTATCTGCAAATTCTATACGGGTGGTTAGGAAAATGTCCAATGTTTCCAGTGAATAATAATTTTTACCTCTTCCCCATTTCCCTCCCCACTACCTTCAGCCTCACAACATACCCCAATTGGGGATATTATAGTCCCACTGTCTTCAGATGACTTTCATCTGGCTCTAGATCGTTGGGAGCAGCTGGGAATCTTGTGCGGTATTCACTATAAAAAACAAATAAATTAACGAAATGAAAAAAATAACTTTGTAAAAGACTGCGGATATTATTTTAATTTTCATAACTGACCGGTTTCGCTTAACCTAAGCATCGTCAGGGTACAAAATTAAACGAAGCTAAAAATACAAAGTGGACCGGTCGGTAGCTGAGTGGACAAACGCGCCGGATTCCCATTCGGCCGTCGTGGGTTTAATTCCTCTGCTGGCTTAGTCCTGTCATTGCGCAAGCAACCTTTTCCGCTTATGATGGTAGTTGGATTTTTTAAATATTGTCAGGTTATTCGTAATCAGGGAATGTTTGTCTTTCTTTTTTAAAATTAAAGAGGGAGGACAAAATATAAAATAAAATAACAACTTTGATTTAATTTTCATTTACAAAATTATTAATTGTTTTATTGACTCACCTTCTCTGTTGCAACTTATCCAGTTCAACATTCCTTGCCGTAGACTCAGAAACAATGAACTGCTGTTCCTCAATCATCACAATACTAATTATAGGTATAATTCTCCAATGTCCAGAATGTCGAGACTTGTCAAGCCATGGTCTTGAAATTCTTGGTAGCAGTCTAAATGATTTTTGTCATTCTTTACGACTCTACCAAAACTTTGACTAGACCATGGCTTGAATGTTCTCTCTTATGTTTATTTTGCCTTATTTTTGTCATTGTTTCATTTATTATTATGTATATGTTATTCCTTCTCTGTTGCTCTTTTTATCCATTTTAAACAAATAAACAGAACAATAAGAAAAAAATTTTAATAAACTGTATTTTTTAATCGTTTATACTTTAGTCCTGATGAATTTCTAACCGAAATAAATAAACAGAACAATAAGAAAAAATAGAATAACAATTAAATTATAACAAAGTAACGGAGATAAATTAAAATTAAGCAGTTTTTGAAAATTTGCTGACATCATTGTATCACATGTAATCATTTTCGCGTCATTGGCGTTCGGTTAAATGTGCAATAGATTTTTTTTTTTAGTAAAGTGTAATTGAAACTAATCTGTTTTGTTGGTTGATGCAGGCGCGGACGAAGGAATCTACACCCTCAACCTGAACGAGCTGCACGAGACGGCCATGGAACAGCTCTGCCCCCGGAGAACGGTCTGGATGCACGTCATCAAAGACGTCCTCATGTCTCTCTCTGGTAACACATAAATCATACTAATAATACCGGTTGCTGGAAAGGCGTAACGGCTTAAGCGACAATAGAGTTAAATATGCAGTTTTGATCAGTTTCTTTTTCTGCATCGAATGCTATGACGCTCGTTTGATTTTGAAAGTTTTTTTTTAATTACAAAAAAAGTTACATATATAGTGGAATATACCAAATGTCACACAACATGGACAGTTTCTTAAAATATAATGAAAAAAGTGTGTGTGACTCTTCCGAAGAAAAGTAATGCGGTTAGACTTGTTTTTCATATAAGTAACTAACTAGCTAACCATCGTGCCGTTTCTCTGCAGGGGTAGGCAGAGAGGACGGACCGCCATATAACTCTGTCTTGGCACACACTCCTTGTTTCATTCATTCACTTTCATACATCCTCTCATACATACTCTTCCGTTATTCTGACTCTTCACATGACCCGATTCAAGTATTTGATTTACTTGATCGTGCCATGACTTCCTTCTTTCCTATATATTTTTATAATCGTTTTATCATTTAAATATAGTAAAGTTGCGAGTGCATTTGATAATTTATTTTCATTTTCAGTATGTATTAAACGACAGAGTGTCCCCCGTATTAGTAATTTTAACGGGTACGCATTTATTAACTTTGCAGGTAAAAGCCAGCAACTCTACCGGCACGACCTGCTGGCGCTGCAGGGGCGGCAAGCGAACCGCTTCAGCCTGGGGGTGCAGCGCATGCCCGAGAGGCTGGTGCCCAGGAAGTTTGCGCTCACCACGCTAGTGCCAGACACCAAAGGTTGACCGTCCATCTTGTCCAATCGTATTCTTAATTCATTTAAAAAAAAAACAATTTAATTTAAAATAGTACATACGGAAATAATAATATATTTGTTCTAATACAACCCTTAACTCTTCCACCGCGGCGAGTGACTTTAGTCATTTCTACAAATCGTTCGCACCACGCGGCGGCTGACTAAAGTCATTTTCAAGTTTCGACTTTGTTTTCATAGTACATGTATGCCGTATTCGGGCGAAATTTGTTTTAAAAATAGTAATATTCATTTGTGGATTGACATCTCTGAAAATCTTTATCAACTACTTCATTGTTTATCTTATAAAATAATAAAACCGAGAGCCCGGGGACAGCCTTCAGTCAGAGTTTTGAATCTCGCGCGCGTGTTTCATGGGAACCTTATAGAGGGTCCATATAGATGGCCTTGTCTCGTTTGAAATGTACCGCAATTGTTTATGTTAACACAATTATGGCGTTATCTTAATTTGGGTTTATCTCAAGTGAATGTTTATTGATACTTTGATGTTAATGATATATATAATATATAAATATATATAGTATAATATATAATAAGGATGATTTTAGGATAGTTCATAATTCATACATGATTTTGTTTTCTTAAAAGGGTCATTCTAAAAGTAACATTCAACCAAAAATGCGTAAACAAAAAATGTGCCGCGTAGGGACGACTGCTTAGGTATATTTATTTAGCGGTTAAAGGGTTAAATTCATTACGTATTTTCTTAACTTAATTTTAATTTTTTAAATATTTTCCTCTAATTTAAAATTATTTGGTAATGATTAGATATAAATATTAAAATTGGAATTGACTTTAAAGCATTAATGCTTATTTATTATTAAATATTAATCATCTAAAACACAAATATGAAACAGGAAGCTAGAAACTAAAAAGAATAATGGTCATGACCTAAAATCGGAAGAAAAATTGAATACATGAGAAAAAATGCCGCCAATGAAACTAAAACAGAATAATGGTCATTTGACCTCAAAATTGTTGAAAATTCAATTTCATATTTTAGGAGAACAGTTTGAACTCTTGTGCTTTATTCACTATTAAAAAAAGCTCATTCCATCTGTGGGCGACCTCTGTTCCCTTTTTTCAATCAAGGAACTCATCTGATGATACTCTGTCTCCAACGGTCGTCTATTATAATATGTCATTTTATGTTTATCCCTCGGAGTAATATTGTATTATATTTATTCCTAGGTTGTATCAAGTGCGCAGTTGGCAGGAATCCTTACAACGGATACAAATACCTCTGCGGAGCTACGGTCCAAGGCCTGTTCCTGATGCAGTGGTACGACCCTCTGCACAAGTTCATGCTGCTCAAGGTAGGCCCACACTTCTTTAACCATCCACCTCTATATTAGACTTTTCAATCATTAAATATGAAACCGAAGAAGACACAGAAAATGAAATGGATTAGTTGTGTCCGAGTCTTGAACTCTGAATCTCTACTCTATCCGAAAGTAACAATTCTGCCAATTGAATTAATAAACTCTTTTTGATGTACTGTCATTTTAATCTCCACACAGCATCCCTAAAGATGATATAGGCCCCGAGGGAAATTATTTCCCTCAAGGCCTCCCGTGTGGAGTTATTGTAAAAAATAAAAAAAACAATCTTAAATTTGTTCGAAAACTATTTTGTTTTTTCCAATTTCTTTTTATATACGAGTAATCAGCCATCTTTGTATTGGTATGCAAAGCTCTAACCTTTTCATATATCTTTAAAAAAAGATTTGCTTTTGTAAAAAAAAGTGACAAATTTCACATATCTTATAGAAAAACCAAATTATTGAAAACAAAAAAAAGTCATGCAGGTACTGAGCGCATAGTTAACTTCGAATAAAAAAAAAAAAATAATAATAATATTTGACGATTTTTATAAAAAGATTTTTTTTGAAAAAAACCCCATGGGCAAATTACAGATCTTACTTATATCATTACAAATTAATTCCTAGTTTAGATAAGAAAATATACAGGAACATACTTACCTGGCAGGTCCCATCAGATAGACACAATTATTAACATAAAATTTCTCCGTAGTCGGGTGGTTAAGATCCCCGACTAAGAATCCAGAGGTAGTGGGTTCATAACCTGGCGTGTGCAAATACATTTTATTTAATCAATTTGTGTTATTTCACATTATTAATTCATATAAAATAATATATTATATTTTGCGGCACGTTCCAGAGTGGTAGATACTCTCAGTATCGCCCTGGTGAAAGACCACCATTCAGAATCGAAACATTGTCTTAAACGGCTTTAGCCATGTTAAATGACCAGATATGAATAGCCAGGTACCTTTTTAACCTTCCTCCTCCCCATCTCCTCCCCCTATCCACCACCTTTAGCCTCACAACATACCCTGCTTGGGGATGCCATATTCCACTGGCTCAAGGCGGTCGGGAGAAGTTGGAACTTTTGTGCGGTATTCATATAAAAAAAATTATATGAGAAAACCTTATACTTGGGATAAATTGAGGCATTTTGTAGATTTAGTCTTCAAGGTACCGAAAAAGATTAATGACGTAGTACTTTATATGTACCTCGGAGTAAGAATATCTATGGATAGAGAGCTAATTTGTTTTACCCAACCTAAACAAATTTACGATAAATTACTTTCTCCGGGTTTTTACATCGTATACCGTGAGAGAGAAAGAGAACGAAATTTTGGCAAAATTTCACACCGCTTCAAAGTATTGTAACCATGTTCTTCTCCCGGGACTCCGCCCACACGCTTTGATGTTCAACTAAACTCAACGGTTTTTTAGGTTATATGGTATATTTATTTTTATAAGAATAATGTGAAAAAGTGGTTATTTATTTAATTATATACGCCCTCATGGGCTTTTTACATAACATAAGATATAAAATAACAGTGACATAAAAATAACAGTGACATAAAAAATAACAGTGACATAAAAAATAACAATGATTAGCACCCAAAAACATGATGAAATTGATAGAAATATTATCATGCAAATTAACACTAGTATTTTTGATAGAGGTATGCTAATATAGCCTTCTTGTAACTAGATTCAGTGCAGTTGAATATATCTACTATTTCAGCGATAGAATTACTCACTGCATGCAATTTAGGTACAAGCGAGTATCTAAATGACTCAGTCCTGATATTATTGTTACATTTAAAAAGAATTTTGGATCGAGTGGTTCTGTTAGGTACATAGAAGGTAATTAGGCTAAGTAAATCAGGGCTGTCTATAATACCATTAACAATTTTAAAAATAAAAGTCAAGTCGGAAACAAGCCTCCTGTCTGAAAGTGTTAGTAATTTTAATTCTTTCATTAAATAATTATAATTTATGGTTTCAATAGGTAGACCGAGTTTGTAGTTAGTGTATCTTAGAAATTTATGTTGCATTTTTTCAATGGAATCAGAGTGGATTTTAAAGTGAGGGGACCAGACAGAAGAATTACATTCGACTTGACTTTGAACTAATAAAGAGTACAGGATTTTCAATGTAGAAATATTTTTTAATTCACTGGCATTTCGAAGAATAAAGCCTAGCAATTTTAAACCTTTACTTGTTATTATATTGATATGTGAGAGAAAATTTATACAAACAAACAAAAACTTTGTGTCGACATGTGCTTTGAATGGATGTATAAATACCGCAACCCTAGTCTTAGCCACGCCCAGGTCCAACCGAGTCAGTAAAACCTAGTAAAAACTGACTACAGATTGATCTACAGCGTTACCTCTTGTATATTATTGCTCTAAGATATGTACATCGTTAGATCAAACTAAGCGTTCCCACCTAACATTTATGTTTTTAAGATTGCAATACAGTAAAACCCTCTTATAACATTTTCCAAGGAAACAAAAAAAAAAACTTCTCATAGGAGATAACCTTGTATGTGGGATTATTTGGGACATTATTGCATTTCAGTCTTCAAGTGACTAAAAAAAGTGGGTTTCATTGTAGACATGTCTGATAACTGAAAAATTTCAAATAAGTATTACTTTACCTTCCAGCACCTGGAGTGTCCGCTGCCGTCTCCGCTGAAGGTATTTGAAATGATCATCACTCCGGAGCAAGAGTATCCTCTGGTCTGTGTGGGCGCCAATAGAAAACCTCTGAAGCTGGACCTCCTCAACATGAATTCTGGTAAAAATTACATAATCCTAATGGCTACTAACATTTTGGGAATGTGTGTAAGTAAGTAAGTAATTGGTAAGTTTGCTTGCAAAAAAATGTGGAATAAATAGCTTTGACTCTAAACACAGTCGATATATATTTTTCTATTTTTCCAGGTGCTTCTTGGTTCCATTCAGACGAGCTGGATCCCAACAGCGGCACCAACACGGTCATCCCTTGGTCGGACAAACTGCACGGGATCGTGTGCATCAAGCAGCTGGAGAAAGATGCAGTGAGTATCAACTCATCATATTTATACTTTGTCAGTTCAGAAGACAGAGCTAAGTTAACCTTTCACACTCTACTTTTTTTTTTTTTACATTCACTTCAGGCTGTGAGGGAAGGACCTATGTCATCTTTGGGGATGACAGCATCTCCGGAGGGACTTATTTTGGAAAAAAGGGAGTGAACCTGGGTCTTGAGGAGGGCGATAAATGATTTCACAACCGAGCTGTTTAATACAAATCGTAGAAGCAAGCTGTTCTCATGTGTAGAAAGTTAACCGTGTATCGAATGTTGGGCGTGCGTTTGACGAGTTTCACGGCTGTGCCCTGGAGCCGAAGAGGTTAATGACGCAAGTTCCTCGAAGCATCTTCCATTGAAATACCGGTAGAACGAGTACAGCATTCCCAGCTGACGTCTGCGCTCCAAAGATTCCAATCCGTTTGTTGCGACAGGGCAATCTATTTACTAAACAAAGATTTCGTCTAAAACAGTTGTTCACCAAATACATTAAGAGATGAATGATATAAAAATATTTTAGATACGTACATGCATAGTGTAATAAAAGAAACTAAACATTTATTTACATCCCACATATAGACAAGGATTATATGAGGGGTTTAGAAGCAAAGGCAGCAATCTACAAAAACGATCTGTAGCATTGCAACTTTTGAACGATTATTATAAAGAAACAGATAATTTTGTATATCAAAATGTTTGTTCATATTAAACTAGGAACAATTTGAAACAATAATCTCTAAATGTATAAACATATTCACGAAAGAAAAGTGTATATAATGCTTTATCAATTTTTCAAGAAATAATTTAGGATGAAAAAGATTGCTGCCTTTGCTTCTATACCCCTCTTATATCCGAAGGAGTTATATGAATACAAACTGAAGTAGTGTGACGCATTATATATGATATAATAACGCAAATAATGTGAGCAACAAAAAAAAAAGATAACATATAAGAGAGGTTCACTCTTGTACACATGTTATGCGACAATCATTGAATTGGCAAGTGTACAAAATTTATTTTATTTAAGAGTATGTAGATCGTTATGTACCCAACGGTCACTCTTGTACGTACATCGAGAGATAGTGACAGAACTCTATATATGTGCATCTAAATGTATCTAAGGTAGATGCAGCTTCATTGAATAGTTCCATCGCTTTGTATACGAGTATTGGCGTGTTTTTGTATGAGGAAGTTCTGACTTTCGATGTGTAAAACGTCACATAATGCCTCGTACGAATGTACTTACTTGGGGCAAACAAGTTATCTATCAAACGGACCTCACGTTTCTGCACAGAGTCTAGGGTTTTAAACTCGACGCCTATGATGTAACGACGATGTAACGATTGTGTTTTGCAGGTGTTGGTGTGCTACGATAACCTGGTGGAGATAGTGAACCCGCTGGCGCTGAACGGCGAGGCCAACCGGCAGACGGCCGACCTGATCACCAAGCCCAAGAGGCACCGCCAGCTGCTGCCGCGGATAGAGTTCCCCTTCACAATACAGAGCGTCGGTGAGTCACGATCCACACCTTCGGTCGTTCGCACTGAGGGAATTGGACATAGTTATGCGGAAAGCGTCCAACCCACAATTTGCCAAAATCGAGTTTTACATGTTTTCCCATAGATGTTTTATGTTTTATTATTTGACGGCCTCCATGGTCGAGTGGTAAGACACTCGACTACGAACCCAGAGGTCGCGAGTTCAAACCCGGCGTGCGCAAATAACTTTCATTTAATTAATATGTGTCATAACACATTGAATGCATATAAAATAGTATATTTGCATATAAATAGTATAGTATCGCTCTGGTGAAAAACCACCATTCAGAATCGAAACGTTGCTTGAAATGGCTTAAGCCGTGTTTGGTGACCAGATCTGAATATCCAGTTCATCCTTCCTCTTCTCCATCTTCTTCCCTTCCCCACTACCTTAAGCCTCATAACATACTCCAATAAGGAATTTCCATTTAATTTTTTTTTTATCAATCAATATCCATCCACCTTCAAACTTAAATACCAATATTTTGTTAAAGTTCGTTTTCATAGTTAAATTAGTTCTCAAAGTTTGAATTTTTTAAACGCCGCCAAAACGGCAATATCTCAAAGGTAGGGAGCGGAAGGTTGCGTGACGCCTTCCATACCGCCAGAAGGGCATTACACGGTATTTATCTTTGACATCGCAAACTGTCATTATCCAGCTGTCAGTCGCGTATTTTGTTAGCTAGTGTTTTTTCTTCAATTTTACAGCTTTTAATTTAACCTCATAAAATGTCAGGAGATAATACATATTACTATTGTTATTTCTAATTTTGAAACTGTTAATTCGTGGTGGAATTCCATTTTAATGATTTAATAAAAACAAATTTTTAACTTTAATTTAGATTTTATTTTATTTCCACTTTTATTTTATGACCGGACATCTTCTTCAGACTATGACGGCCATTTTCAGACTAGTCTGAAGATGGCCGTCATAGGCTGAAACCGGTCCAGTCATAAAATAAAAGTAGGATAAAGTAAAAATTTGTTTTATTAAATCATATTACTATTCCAACGTACTGATGTGTAAAAATACAAGCATTACTGCAATTTATCATAATTCCAAAAAATTAAATAATATGTAAAAAATGGCGTAACACCATGAAGGCGGCATTACATCGTACGTAAACGGTACATTTGTCGTAGGAGTTCGTTAGACTAACCATGAAGCATTTCCATTTTATGGCGTTTTAACCACTTTTCAAGAAGCATTTATTAATTCTAAGAATAATAATATGGAAATATATATATTCAGAATCGGTGTTTTTACATCCACATATTTTTTTAAAGTCATAATATTTTTCACTCAGCTTCCTTATTGAGGATGCCATAGTCTCACTGGCTCTAGACGGTTGGGAGCAGTGGAGACTCTTGTGCGGTATTCACTATAAAAAATAAATAAAAGATATTAAGAAGAAGAACATTTTTGAAGCTTATAATATGAATAGGTTTGAAATGGCTTTAGCCTTGTTAAGTGACTATATTTTAAGTAGTCGGGTACTTTCTGAACTTCCCCTTCCTCATCCATTTCCCCTTCCCACCTTCCCTTATTACCATTAACTTATACCCATTTTGAAACAAATCATAGTACATTCAGATGTGAGGTTATGTTCGATTGCAGAAGTCAACAGTTTGACGGAAAAACGGCATAACTCAACGGTTTGATGGTAAACGCAACGAATGCAATGAAGTTTGAGACACGTCAACGATTGATGTTGACTTTTTTTTTAATTAGCGCTAACAGGGAATACATGTCTCGCCTCTCTTGTGCTGATGTTGTATGTTATCTGTTCCCAGTTGTCCTGGCTGACAGTGTTCTGGCTTTCCACACCAACGGAGTGCAGGGGCGCTCGCTGCGAGACGGCTCCATCACCCAGGAGATCAGCGACCCCTCCAAGACCTACCGGCTTCTTGGCCACGACAAGTAAGTCGACCAACAAAGCATGTACAGTGAAACCTACTTAAGAAGTTTTTTTTCGGTCCCTCGAAAAACCTTATAAGAGAGTTTCACTCTTGGAGTAAGAATATAAATGGAGAGAGCAAAATATTTTTACCCAACCTATACAAATTGACGATAAACCACTTTCTCCTGGGGTTTTTACGTCGTTAACTGTGAGAAAGAAAGAGACGAGACAAGTTGTCACTTAATATTGCACCACTTTTAGGTATGTAAGCATGTTTTCCGTCTCCGGCAACTCCGCCCTGCTACGTTTTGTTATGTGACAGAACTCAAGGGTTTTTCAGGTTATTTCCTATATTTTTGTCGATAACAATACTGTGAAAAAGTGGTTATACAAATAAACAAAACATTATGTCGACACGAGCTATGAATGGATGTAAAAAAGTGTGTCCATGTTTTCATGGACAAGCCCTAGCTACGCCCGAGTCAGGAAAAAATCAACAATCTTGACTGCACTGTTTCGCAAAGCTATCCCTCCTGCATATTATTGCTCTGAGGTTTCACTGTACACTCATTCAAATTGGCCGATGAGTTTCAAGAATTTTGACGGCCTCCGTGCTCGGGTGGTCAAGACACTCGACTACGAATCCAAAGGTGGCGGGTACAAAACCCGGCGCGCACAAATAAATTTTATTCAATTAACATGCATTTAATTCACATAAAATAATGCAAAGTATATTTGCAGCGCGTTCCAGAGTGGTAGAAAGACCACTATTCAGAATCTAAACGTTGCTTGAAGTGGCTTTAGCCATGTTTGGTGACCAGATCTGAATAGCCACGTTCTTCCCGACCTTCCTCTTCCCCATATCCTTCCCCTCCCCACTACCCTCATTCCCACAAAATACTCCAATCGGGGATGCCGTAGTCTCGCTGGCTCCAGACGGTCGGGAGCAGTTGGGACTCTTGGCCTATGGCCGATGTAAAAGAAAATTGACCTGACTTTGGGCGCATCAGACACGCCCTCGACACACTTCAGTGCTTGTGTACTATTGTATTCACTCGATATGGCAGACAACCACGCTGAAGTAAAAATGTGTTATCTTTTTTATATTTTCGAAGAAAGCAATCATTTTGTGGTTTAAACAATTTAGAAACACTAGAAATAAAGAAAGCAATTAAAATCAATAGTCATATTCTTAATAATCAGTTGAATTTGTCCAGTAGTCCAATATTAGGTATATTTCCCGTAAACTCATAAAATTTCTAATTATTCTTTAATTACCTCCTCATTTGACGTTTTGCCTCTTTCATTTCATATTATCTGTCTCTTTCTCTCTGTTCCTTCCTTATAACTTCAAAGTTATTATTCGTTACATTTGTTTCAATGTTTATTTCACTGTTTTCAGAGTGGTGGCCTTGGAATCGCACATTCTCCGCACAGGGACCCTGGTGGGAGAAGATGGCAACGATTTGTACATACTGGCCGGGCATGAGGCTTCCTATTGAATTCCCACGATAACACCATCATACAGATAAATAAATAATACGCGTTCCAAAACTAATATACATTAATAATTTTTGCTCAATATCCATTCAAACATAGAAGAGACACTGCTTTTAAAGTTGTAAAATAAAATATATATATATTATGATAATAATTGTAAATGGTCATCCGCCAATCGGACAGTCAGCGGCTGATGATTGTATATCGTGTACGCTCTTCTAATCCTAATTCTTCTTTCTCTTATTTATAACTTAGGCAGCCATTTTGAAATTCTTTTTAATCTTAGCGTTATTCCGAAATAATAATAATGATAATTACGATTACTGTTACGGCCGAATGTTTCGAATTTCAGAAAGAATTCCGTATTTGAATTGCAGCGGATTGGATTCGGAATGCTGTGTTGTCAATTTTTTTTTGTAAATTTGCCACGTTGCTTTTGAATTTGTAACACAAAACTGTAAATTGGTGACACAAAACTGTAAATTGGCACAGTGTCATGAATTTGTGACGTAATGATATTTAATTGTGGCATTTGTAATACAATGCTATGGATTTGTGACGAATTAATATTGATTTATGTCGCAATTCTATAAATTTGTGATACAATGACATAAATTGTGGCACAATTCTATACAATTGTAATACAATGCCATGAATTTGTGACGTAATGATATTGATTTGTGGCACTATTCCATACATTTGTCACCATATGATATGTATTTGTGACACAATTGAGAAGAATTTGTGACAAAATATTATTTAATTTATTACATACTTTGCTATGAATTTATTACACAATGATACGAGTTTATTACACAATACTTTGAATTTGTGTCCTATTGCTATGAATTTGTGACACGATAATTTGAAGGCACGGCGCTTTAGGCTTGTGACACAATGCTACAAATTTGTGACACATTGCCATGAACTTTTGACAGATTGTGATTTTTTCACTTGTGGTATGATTTTTCTCTCACAATATGAATTTGTGACATTGTGCTGTAAATTTGTGACAATTCTATGAATTAGTGACGCAATACTATGCTTTTGTGAGACATAGCAGTGAATTTATAACAATGCTGTACATTTTATAAAAATGCTGAGATTTTTTCTTCGTGATATGAATTTGTGGTAATGCTTTATGAATTAAATCAGTGTTTGACACTTCGTAATGAATTTACAAAGCATTACGATGAATTGAAAACTCAACGTTTCAGGTTTATTTACAACACTGTGTTCTGAATATTGAAAAAGGAGCGTTGTGTAGATAGAAAATCGTATTAATTATACAGCGAAGCGCAATTATTATCAAAATGAATTAAATGCAAAAAGAAAAGTTAAATTAGGTTAAGTCTTTGAGTTTTTGTTTGTGACTGAAATGGACTTGCGAGAATTTATCGAAAAAGTGTGTCAAAATTAAGGAAAATAGTGTTTTTATCAATTATTATTATTTTAATAGTTAATTATTAAGTACGGAAATAAAAAAAAAGGATCAATTAAAGCAAAAAGTTAAGCGCATTTAAATGTCGGTTATGTTTGTATATATAAAAATAATTGTAGAGGAAATTAATTATTCGGAAGTAATAAAAAATATATACGCTATAAAATTATATTGTAAGCGGTTGGGGTCAAAAGTGTTAAAAATATCAATTTTCACAAAATAACTTCAATTTACCAAGATGTTTGACGGCCTCCATGGTCGAGTGGTAAGACGCTCGACCACGAATCCAAAGGTCGCTGGTTCAAACCCGGCGTGCGCCAATAACTTTTATTTAATTAATATGTGTCATAACACATTTAATTCATATAAAAATAATAACAAGTATATTTGCGGCACGTTCCAGAGTGGTAGATACTCTAAGTATCGCCCTGGTGAAACACCACCATTCAGAATTGAAACGTTGCTTGAAATAGCTTTAGCCGTGTTTGGGGACCAGATCTGAATAGCCAGGTACTTCCCAACTCTCCTCTTCCCGATCTCCTTCCCCTCCCCACTACCTTCATCCTCACAACATACCCCATTTGGGGATGCCATAGTCTTACTGGTTCTAGACGGTTGGGAGCAGTTGAGACTCTTGTGCGGTATTAGTATAAAAAAAAGAAACTCTCAGTATCGCCCCAGTGAGAGGTTGCTCAAAATGGCTTTGGGTATGTTAGTAACTAGATCTGAATAGCCTGATACCTTTCAACCTTTTCCTTCCCCCTCCAATTTCCTTCCGCCTCGTAACATTCCCCGATTGGGTGTGCCATAACCCGCTCCGTGCAGTGGAACCGTAAGTACCCGGCTATTCAGTTCTGGTCACCGAACATGGTGAAAGCCAATTCACGCAACTCACCAGGGCGATACTGAAAGTATCTTCCACCGTGAAGCGAGACGCAAATCTACTATAAATTGTTTTATTCGGTTCTATGATGTATGAAATAACGTATATAAATTAAGTTCAATATTATTTGCCCGCGCCGGGTTTCGAACGCGCGACCTTTGGGTCCGGAGCCAAGAATCTTACCGCTCTGACTCAGAGGTCGTCAAGCTAAGGATGCTCTTCAAATCAGATTTTTTGAGTGAAATTAGAAATTTTAAATTGTTGAACTTTTGACATTTTTGTTCTTAGCCGTGTTTGCAATACAGTGAAACCCTTTTATAAGGTTTTCGAAAGGACCGAAAAGTAAAAACACTTCTTATGTGGGAAAATCTTATATGCGGGATGAATTGGGCCATTTTAAAAATTCAGTCTTCAAGGGAACAAAAAAAAAACTTCTTAAACAGAAAAACTTCTTAAGCGGAAACCTTATAAGCGGGTTTCACTGTATTCTAGAAATTGTCTGTAAATGTTGAAAGCATTTTCAACCAGTGATAATATAAAACATATGTATTTTAATTTAGATGTAACATGTTGTAGACGGGTTCAGAATTGTATTGGGTCAAGGAAATTTAAAAAAAAGCTGAAACAGTTATAAAATCAAGAATTAATTTTTTCTACTTCTTGATCACTTAATAGATGAACCGATAGAAGTATATTACGGGGGTTTTTTGTGTGCCCAATATCAATTTTTCCTTCTGGTGAAATTGATCAAACATTATCAAATATCGAATTTCATTGGCCTGCCTAGGGCCTAGTCGCCGAAATGTCTGTAAATGTAAATTGGCGACATCAGTTTTCTTTCAGACCAGTATAGATGACACTTCTATATATTATATGTTCATTGCTTTTGATTATCTTTGAATTTAAACCAATAGGAGAATTAGATTGGTTTATTTTTTTTGTTATTTTTCTGTACGGCACGGAAATGTGAACACTAAACCAATAACAATAATAACAGTGAATTTATATAGCGCAGTTTTGTGATAGTTCACCTCAAGTGCGCTTTTCACTAAATTACCTAACCTAACATAACCAGAATAAAATATTCTATAATATGCATACAAATTAAAACTACCTAATATCATGATCGTTATAACAGTGCGTGTGTACATCAACATCATCAACAGATTAAAAAACTATTTACTAAAAGCTAAGGGTGTAAAAATCCCTATTTAAAAGTATGTATAAATATTAACAAATTTGTTAAAGCAAAGAAAAAAATAAATAATATTTAGGACAGTTAACGTGTCTGTACTTAAAAACATCAATATTCAAGTATTATAAGTTAACGATTCTAAAAATACAAACCAAGCATTAACACGGACGGATAATAGGCTGATAGGCTCATCTCCGAAATACCCTGGGAATATATGATAATCAATTTAGAAGTTCTTCGTTGAACGGCCAAAAGTTTGTGAGATTGTACTAGCTATTAGAAGGAGAAAACTACAGTAGAAAAAGAAGACTTAGTATAGCGAATTAGCGCTTTAAAAAAAAACTTTACCCGTTATGTTTCTGAACCAGTCAAAATTAAATTTGACTTATTGCTATAATAACATAGTTTCAATGAGATTCATGAGAATAATGATAATGATGCATTTAAATAAAAAAAAAAGTTCAATCCGTGAAATTTTATTTACAGCAAGTTTTAAATAAGATTTTGATTAAACAGTAGGTAATATATTATGTTTTTATGGAGGTTTCCATTATTTCGGTAAGTTAAGTGCGGGTTGTTTTAAATTTTTGTCACCTTTGACATTGTCACATTAGACATTGTCAAATTTGACATCATTACATTTGACATTGTCACATTTGACATTGTCACATTTGACATTGTCACAATAAAATATTTTTCGCCATTTTGTTTTTTTTTTTTCACATTAAAACGGTTCTCGTTAAACGCCGTTTGTCGGTCGGTTTCAGTTTTTGAACAAGTCGCGATCAGCTGGAAAGCATAACGGTCACGCTGTTATGCTTTTTAGCCCATCACAATTTGCCTAAAAGCTAAAACGAGCCTAGAATCGATGAGAAAAATTGACATCTTAAATGAATAGTCTCTATTAAGTATCACAGTATTCTTAATACCTTCTTTATGCCATTAATATTAATAATATGGACCTGCTGTCCGATTTTTCATTTTAACCTGTTGCATGAACAAATTCAAATTACAGTGAAACAAGGGACTGGAAAAAAAAACTTCTACATGGGAAAACTTTATATGTGAGTTTAATTAAGCTATTTAAAAAAAAAAATTTTTCAAGGGGCTGTTAAAATAACAACTTTTGTGGGTTTCACTTTTTTTTTTAAATATTTCATACTGCACAAGGGTCCCAACTGATCCCAACCGTCTAGAGCCAGTGAGACTGTCATTCCCAATTTGGGTATGTTGTGAGGTTGAGAGTTGTGGGGAGGGGCAGGATATGGGGAAGAGGAAGGTTAGGAAGTACCTGGCTATTCAAAACTAGTCACCAAACACGGCTAAAGCCATTTAAAGCAAAGTTTCGATTCTAAATGGTGGTCTTTCACCAGGGCGATACTTAGAGCATCTATCAATGTTTTTTGTTTGCTAGTTTCTTTTTTTAGCTGCCTTCGTTAATTTGTCAATCCGTCTTTTGGACGCCTACATGGATAAGTTTGTAGATCTTTACATGGTAGATTTTGGTGTTTATTTATTTATTTTTTTAAGTTTCCTTCCTTAATCCTTTAACTGCGGATACCGAGCATAGACGGGAACGGACGCGATGCCACCACTGCGGGTCCCGAGCATAGACGTTTTCAATGTTTTCTCTCTTACAGTGACATCTCTATGCATGTTTTTAAATCTTTTTGGTTCATTCGATAGATACATTTGTCCTCTAGAAAGGGGAAATTTTCAAATATAAATATTATTATTATAAAGTCATGTCCTGATAATTTTTCCATCTCTCGGGCGGCCGCGGTCGGAATTTGTCGCGATGCGCACTTGACGTAGCGCCGTGTATAGTCTGTTTTAGAACTTATTGCTCGTATTTGAGATTGTTTACATTAGCTCGAAATAAAGTAAACATTAGAATTAACAATCAAATTAATCATCGGCGTTGGATATATGTTTGTTTATTCTGTTATCTAAACAGTTTTGACACAGTGGACCGTATTCACATTACGTCTTTGAAGTGATTAAATAATTATTTTAATATCTTTTGTGTTTTGAGAAGTGCGTTTCTTATGTTGGTTTATCTTGACGTTCATAAAGCATTACTTGTTATTTTATTGTAATATTAAGTGGACATTAAAATATTTTATTATCAATTATGGATCAAACTAGAGATAATAATATGTTTGGGAAAGATGATGAAATAATGAACTTTATAATGAACAGTGATTCAGAGGATAATAACGGTGAGAGTCAGATTCTGAAGTTGAATTATTATCCGAAAATGAGTCCGTTCCATGAACCTAATATTATTCCAGCATTGTTAACCTTTTCCGCAACCATCCACAAGTTCATCTGATAGTTTATCTCGTAAACCAAATCACAAACCCCTTACATGGGTAAGTCACCACAGTCCTAGGATTCAAGTGACGGTAAATACGCAGGTGTAAAAGTACATTTTGACGCTAGTTGCAGTGAATCAGATATATTTTTACATTTTTGTCCAATGATATAATGGAGAAGATTGTATTCGAAACAAATAGGTATCATAATGATGTAATGAGCAGTGCTGATATTGGACCTTGCTCGAGACTTAAGTGGAAAACCCTCACAGTTGATAAGTTATATTTATTTTTTATGCGTTAACAATGTTGATGGTCAGAAATAAAAAAAACTCTCTGTAAATAAATATTGGTCTACGAATCCATTATTATTTAGTCCAATATTTTCGCAAATTATGCTGCGAGATACTTTTTATCGATCAATAGTGTTACATTTTGTAACAATGCGAAACGAATGAAACTTATGAACGAACTCATTGTTGATAGTGAATAAATACATGGACAAACAGCTAACACTTAAATAACAATTTATAATAAAGTGATATTAATATACCACCGTTATTGTCAATTATTTTCAATAAAATTAATAATATTTTTTGTGTAAAGAGAGCGCAAACAAAAGTAAAACAGACTATACATTATGTTACGTTGTATGAAAATATTGACTTGGTGTAGTTTATTGTTTATTTTTAAGAAATAAATGCGTTGGTGATAGTTTAATTGTTTTAAAGCATTGTTGACATTTCAGCTTATATCATAAAAAATGTTTGTGCTTCTTATATGAAGGTAAGACTACTATTTATATTTATTTTAACTTAAATTGTCGATTCTAAAATAAACTCCGCACAGGGAGTAAGATCGACACTCCAAAGTCCGCAGTTAAAAGGTTAATAATAACAGCAGCCAAATTAAAAAATAAAATAATTAAATGAAATCCAATCTATAATGAATTTGAAAATGTTATTTATGATAGGCATTTATATAAGAATGTTTTGGTTTAATACTTGACTTGCAAAAATGATATTAAATTACAAATGTGTATTTTTTTATTCTTCGAAAATGTACCTTGATCACTATTCTCATTGACTCTTCATCGTAATATTTTTAAAATAACAAAAAATGTGCTTTTATTTATTAATTTATATTTTAAAGTTATTTTTTTAATGCAAAATGAAATAAATGATGTAAATAAATATTAAATTAGATTTTTTTTCCATTTACAGTGAAACTCTCTTATAAGGCTTTTCAAGACCCGGAAAAAAAATCTTCTCATGGATGAAAACTTCTAAAGAGGGTTTCACTGTATATAAACCAAAACGTGTGTATTTTGAAAATTACTGTTTGCTAGGTAGGTACTGATACCGCATTCAAGTTATTGAAATATCACCCTCACATCAAAATGCTGTCTTTTAACCCTATTTTACACAGACCACTTGTAGTAATATTAATATTATTTTTCCTTCATCATCTTTTGACAACCTATATTTGTAAAACATAAATATATTTTTTAATTAGTCGTTTTTTTTAATTAATAAATCGCATAGTTTAAAATTGAACAAAAAAACGATTTAATAGTATTTAAGTAATTTTAATGAATATATTCCGAATCGTATAAAATTTAATCATTAATAAAATTATATTATAAAAATAGAATTCAGGCAAAAAATAATGGAAAATTAGTAATTTTTAAAAATTAATAGTTTTTTTTTAGGTATTTGTATGTTATACTACCTGCCGTACGAATAGGACTGGGCACCGAGGCCAGCATGCTTTGCCGCCCTTAGTCAAAACAGCGTGCATTGTGTCATAGGTACTCAAACAAAGAATGGAATTTTTTTATATAATTTTCCATGGTGCTTGTACTATTTTTTGAGATTAGTCGAAATGCAGGGCATGAAACATACAAGAACCTTTATTTTTTTTGTAATAGTCGTGCGAATTTCAATTTGATAAGCGTCACATGAACCATACTCCTAAATCTCCGCCGGAATAGGCAGAGAAATACACTTTGCTGTGTTTGCAATAGATTGTAAATTCAGGTTTTTTCATAACTAAAGTTTCTTAAAAAATATGTTTAAAAATGCCATTTTTTTTTGATATGGTAACTGTTTACAGTAGATCGGTTAGTAGCCGAGTGGTCCAAAGCTAGTGGCTGCTAGCTAAATCCTCCATCATTGCACAAGCAACATTTTCCGCTTATTATGATGGCAGTAGGAGCTAAAATATTATCAGGTATTCGTAAACTGAGAATGTTAATCTTTTTTTTAATGAAAATTTATTTATGTTCTCAACTGTAAACTTCCACAAATAATCATTTGAAGTTCTCTATACACTGAAGAGAAAAGCCTATAGAAGTGTCTTTGGGCGTGTTCTCAACGGATAATCATTTTCATTGGCCTGCCTGAGGTCTTATGAGTCGGTGGGATTTATGAAAATTGGCGAAGTCAGTTTCTTTCAGACCGGTTTTACTTCTAAAGATTATCTATTTAGTGTCCTCACATAACCTATTGCCATATTAGTGCCTAACTTACTAACTAACTAATCATCACGCCGTTTCTCCCCAGAGGTAGGCTGAGAGGACAAACCGCCATACGACTCTGTCTCGGCACACACTCCTTGCTTAGTTCACATTCACATCTTCTCATAATACTCTTCTGTTATTCTGACTCTTCACATGGCCCGACTCAAGTATTTGATTCACTTGCCATGTCTTCCTAGGGCGTCCCCGACTTCTTTCATTCGCTCTACATGTCCAAACCATCTAAGCGTCCCTTTCTTAATCCTATTCATTACACTTACATCAGCCTTGCATTCTTTCCGGATATCCACATTTTTAATGCGGTCATACACGATACGCCTCAGGAACTCATTTCTACAGCATTCAGTCTACTTTCATCCCTCCTCTGCCAGTTCCATGCCTCACTGCCATACATCAGGGTTGGTATAAGCACTCCATTGTGGACTGCTACCTCGCTTCTTTGGACAATTTTTTAATTGCGTCAACAGCGTTCAGTCCTCCATTCCAATAGAGTTTCCTGACTTTAGTGCCAATCTTTAAAAACGATAACAAAATGGATGTATTAATTAGTGCAATGATTATCGATTCATCCCCAGTGCCCCTAGCGGCACTTACTTCTGTACCTCTAGTCGTTAACACATTGCGTAATTTAGTCGGTAGATCTAATTATTACCACGCAGATAGTCTGCATAGCTCTCGTAAGCACTCGTGCCACTCGGTCCGTTGTGTTTACACTCCACAGGCGTCTGAGCCATCTTCCCATCGAGGCGGGACTTTGCCAACATTGGTGATTGGGCATCTTGAACATTTCTTACAGCTGTTGATGTCTTCCACTCACAACAGCTGCACGTTGTCTTATGAATGCCCTTGAAGGGGGAAACAGCTGTCACACAACAAACAATGCTATAAGCTTGGACTAAGAATATATATGGAGAGGTACCTTTGCGAAACAGTGTAGTCAGTATTGTTGACTTTATACTGACTCTATAGAAACAGACAAAGATACATTAAAGAATGTTGGATAGCCTATTAATTACCGCCTACATGGAATTCGGACATTTAAATAAACATATTTGAACACATTAAACAAAACATTATCAATACATCATTAAAATGATTTATAAATTCAAAATATCACACAAACACTAATTAAAGAAGGTTTGCCTAAATAATGATGGAAGCTTTACGTTGATTTTATGTCTTAATATCATTAAAAATGTGAAAATTCTAAAGTTCGGTCAAAAATATTTAAAATTGTTGAAATACCTCCGAAAAGTGATGATTTATAATCTTTGTTTGGTCTTATTTGAACCTTCACGCATATCACATATCACCATCATGTTTGATTTATTTGTATAACCACTGCAAGTTTTTTAATCAACATAAATATAGGAAATAACTTCAAAATCCGTTGACGTGATTTATACGACTCTATGATGTGAAGTTAGCGCGGACCGAGAACATCCTTACATACTTAGAAGTGGAGACTTTTCTTGTCTCTTTCTCTCTCATGGTTTACGACGTAAAAACCTGGTGAAAGTGATTTATCGCAAATTCGTATAGGCTGGGTAAATATTTTGAACTCTCCATAAATATTCTTACTCTAAGCTACATAGCAGAACACAATAATCATTAAAAAATAACATAGACTTCTACAAATGAACACAACAATAAAAAATAGCAGCTCTTTTAATCATCTACAGATAATTTAAAATTCTAAATACCGTAAAGTTTCTTGCATTACTAGTCAATAATTTTACTGCCTTGGGTGCTGCACCACCGGCTTTGAAGATCACTGTATAATTTGATTGATATCGATGTGTGTATTTTTGCAGTCGACTGTAGGAGGAACACCAATTTTTTTTCACTAATACAAAATCTTTTCGCATTTGTACAACTCAACAACTGTCTTATATTGGAAACAAATTAATACATAATAAGTAATTATATACCAAAATATCTAACAAGTACCTTAAATAGAGTATTTATCACGATGCATAATATATACTTGTATATATTCACAGATATTTTTTTCCATGTAGAAGTTAGACAAATAAAATAAAATAAAATAGGTGTCGATTAAACGTACATGAATATTTTCGAAAAACTATGAAACGATATGTTTGGTTTTCCATAATTTCGTGGTCTTTTAACTATATATAATACTTTGGCTACTTTTTGCTGGTGTATATCAGAGAATAGAACGCCACAACAACCTGTTGTGACCAACTTGTGGTTGCTTCAAGATTTCTCGTAATAATTTCTAGACAACGTCGAACAATAGAGGTGTAATGATGACAATATGTAGTCAAACAAAATTTGAAAATGACTTATATTTGAACAGCTGAAGAGTTTTTCAATTTTGGGAAAAAAAAACATTGCTCAGTTTGTGTGTGAGGCGGGAGCGTATATGGCCTTTTTTGCAAAAAACGGCGCTATATAAAAGGGGTAGGTAAACAGTGTTTTTTTATTGCATACACAATTCAACGCAAACAAAAAATAAACAATGTGCTTTGTTTAAAATTGCAAAATAAATACTGGCACTAATTTTTTTGAAAATTTTGAGGTTGTGTTGGTTTTTACCTCCGTTTGATGATCAGCACAATTTAGAATTTTCGACATTTAATGGTAGATTCACACCAACGTCCGGATCTGCTCAGTGACGATATTGTTCCGCATGAGAGCTTATTGATATGGTATGAATATCAATCAAGGAGTATGTGCCAAGACGAAGTTGTGTGGCAGTATATCCTTCTGCCCACCCTTGTTATTATTTATCTATCATTTTAAAGTGGTGTGTCAAATTGATTATTTATATTTATATTGTCAGTGGAATTAAGGATTTCAAATTGTCAGTAATTTTGGTGACTCCAATTTAAGTTTTCAGTAACATTGATGATTCTAATTGAAACTGTCTAATTCTAATTTTGACTGTCAGTAATCATTGCGATTCTAATTCTGATTGTCAGTGACATTTGTGATTCTATGACTTAGAATTTGACAGTCTTAATTAGAATCATGTTACCGACAATTAGAACAAAAATCATTCTTTTTTTTTTACCGACAATCAAAATGAGAATCATGAATGTTACTAGCAATCCGAATTAAAATCGCCAATGTTACTGATAATCAGACCCAGAATTTGAAAGTTTTCATTATAATCATCAATGGTGTCTGTGAAATGGCGATTCTCATTCAAATTGTCATTGGCATTGGTGATTCTAATTTTGATTCTCATTAACCTTTATATTACTCAATTAAAATTGTCTATTAACTATTTAACTACTGAAAACTAAAAATTAAATTGCCTACGCCATTGAATTATTCAATACTAACTGTCAGATTCATAAAGTCTATTAATTAAAACTGACAGTTTAAACAATATAATTAACTTCTCGAAATAACAATTCATGTTAAACTGTCAGTTTCTAACGAAAACTCGTGGAAAATTAACTCATTACAAAAAAATTGGAATTGTTCGAACAAAAGCTATTTTCGGTCAATTTAAATTTTATACTACGTTTCTAAATTGAGTTTAAAATAAGAACTATACCGACGTATGACTAAAATATATATTAATCTCGAGGAACTTATTTAAAAAATATGTTATTTTAATAATTATTTTTATTTATAATAATTTTACCCACTGTAAGAATTATTATTACAATTATTGCTTTTTTTTATTTATCTTAATAAAGACATGCGAAGTGCGGAGTGGCTTGTACATATGATGTGGAATATTATTTCAAAGATGAAATATATACATATATATATATATACTAAATAACCAAATGTGTTTTATTTTTAATTACACGCTTATTAATGGTTGAGACATTATTTTTTTGTTTTTAAAAAGAAAGACAAATATTTTTTTGTTTTTAAAAAGAAAGACAAATATTTTAGGGTTATGAATAATCTAAAAACCTAACAATATTTGAAAAAAAAAACTACCGTCAATCGATGCGATGACAACGCGACGACGACGCAACGACGACGCAACGACGACACAACGACGACGCAACGACGACGCGATGACAACGCGACGACGACGCAACGACGACGACGAGCAACGATTGATTTTTTCAAAAATACTACTTTTGAAAGATTTTTTCATTGAATCTTCCTTAGGCCGTAGTAACTAATTAAAAATCACGCCGTTTATCCGCAGAGGTAGGCAGAGAGGATGAACCGCCATATAACTCTGTCTTGGCACGCACTCCTTGCTTCATTCACATTCATAAATCGTCTCATATTTTACATACTCTTCTGTTATTTTGACTCTTGACATGGCCCGACTCAAATATTTGATTCACTTGATAGTGCTATGTCTTCCTCGGGTGTCCCTGACTTTTTCTACTATTCACTTTCGCGTCATATATTCTTACACACCTTCCTTTGTTAATCCGCTCTACATGCCCAAACCATCTAAGCGCACCTTTCTTAATTCTATTCATTACGTTTACACCAGCGTTGCATTCTTTCCGGATCTTCACATTTTTAACATGGTCATACATGGTTTTACCACACATACGCCTCAGGGATCTCATTTCTACAGCATTCAGTCTACTTTCATCCTTACTCTGCCAGTTCCATGCCTCACTGCCATACATCAGGATTGTTATAAGCACTCCATTGTGGACTGCTCGCTTCGTTTCTTTGGACAGTTTTTTATTTGCGCCAACAGCGTCCAGTCCTCCATTAATGGGGTTTCCTGCATTCACCCTTCTTTCAATATCCTTATCAGTCTTTGCGTCTCTCTAGAACATACTTCCCAAATACACAAACTCATCCACTTGCTCCAAGTATTCATCATTCACAACTATATTGCACGCTGTTGTCGTACTCTCTCTTTCAAACACCGTGACTTTGGACTTACTTACATTCATCACCAACTCATTCTGCATACATACTTGCTTCATCCTAGACACGAGATACTGCAAATCTTCCGTTCTGTTAGAAATCAGCGCCACATCACTAATTGCACAAATTCGTTGGCCTTTCTGGCGGCCTAGAAGGAGAAGGCTTTATGCAAATTGGCCACATTAGGTTTCTTTCAGAGATCTGCATAGATCAGACATTAGATCATCTGACAGTAGTCACCTCAAGTGATACTTTGTCATGACTAGACAATATTTAGAGGAATTCAAAATCGAAATACAAGAGTAAAACCCCAGATTTGAGTATTATTATTATTCAGAAACAATGAATTGCTGTTCCTCAATCATCACTCTACCAATTATGGGTATCATTCTCCACCGTCCAGAAGGTCGAGACTTGTTAACTCAAGCCATGGTCTTGAAATTTAGCAGTCTAAAATATTTTGTCATTCTTTACGACTCTACCAAAACTTTGACTTGACCTTGGCTTTGATTTGAATATTCTTTCTTATGTATATTTTGTCCTGTTTTTGTCATTTAATACGATGTATGTGCTGTTCTTTCTCTTTTGCTCTTTTTTTCCATTGTGTGTTATGTATTGTGTTTGTAATTGGACAATAGACCGTTAGTTTATAAATAAATAAATAATTGGAGGAAGGTATAAATTCGAGAACTTTAATTTAACTGATAAACCTCCTCCCCTATGGGCATTTAAAAAATTGCATACATTTTAATCTTTTCAAACCTTTCCGTAGGAACATGAAAGTAAAAATCAAACGTACAATCCAAAGGGGTGACGTAGATGTCTCTTTTGATCTTGCTTATTAAATCATTTTTATGCATAGACATAAAATACAAGACACGTCATATTCATACAAATTGAACGATAAATTTGGCACGCTCTGATTTCTGTTTGAAAACTCATAACGCATGAAAAGGATAGCCATACCAAGCAGAATATGTGTGTATAAATGAGATAGCTATATGAATGTCCCGCGTTACATTCTCCGCGTTACAAGCCCTCTCTTCCCT
The DNA here is from genome assembly GCA_022651775.1 of Drusus annulatus. Classification (NCBI taxonomy): domain Eukaryota; kingdom Metazoa; phylum Arthropoda; class Insecta; order Trichoptera; family Limnephilidae; genus Drusus; species Drusus annulatus. The sequence goes on along the minus strand of JAGWCC010000255.1, from coordinate 1,951,010 downwards.
AACAAACTTACGAGCGAAGTAGCATGCGACGTACTCAGTGTACTGTCGCTAGGTTGTCTTCCACACACTTATTTATTTCTGCATTCGCTATCTCACTTATACCATTTGGTATGTGAATAATTGTATTAATTGAAATAATAAGTGATTTGTGTGTACTTCGCATGAAAAGAAACTCCATGAGATTTGTTTTTTGTTCCCGAATGATTTTTACAATTGTCAAAAGCACAGGAAAGAATTTTATCTCAGAAAAGAACTTATAACGATGCGTTTGTGACAGCTTGTTTGTCAAACGAATGTTTGTGCGAGACTAAACGCAGTAAATCTAAGGTATGCCACGTTGGCTTAGTTTAGTACGGTCACGTCCGTTGTCCCAGTAACGTATCTACATTATTTAATTCATCCAAGTTTTTAAGACATTATCTTAGATAATATATTTTTGGTGTTTCTTAGAGAGAAGTAAATTCAAAATATTTCAGTAATCTTTATCTAAGATACCGAACTTAACTCTTGTTTGGGATGACTTGAGAACCCCCCTTTGAAACGGAAGTGTTAAATAAACATAAAATATATTGGATTTTTTCCTGTTTAGAAGTTAAGCTTTTAGCATTGAGGTTTTAGCTTTGAGCTTCGAGTTTTGAGCTGTCAACTTTTTAAGATTAGAGATTTTTAAACTTTGGGTTTTTTAAGATTTGAGATTTAAGCTTTGAGCTTAAAGCTTTTAACTTTGAGCTTTGAGCTTGGAGCTTTAAGCTTTGAGCTTTGAGCTTTAAGCTTTGAGCTTTTGAGCTTTAAGCTTTGAGCTTTAAGCTTTGAGCTTTAAGCTTTGAGCTTTAAGCTTTGAGCTTTAAGCTTTGAGCTTTAAGCTTTAAGCTTTGAGCTTTTAAGCTTTGAGCTTTAAGCTTTGAGCTTTTAAGCTTTGAGCTTTTAAGCTTTGAGCTTTAAGCTTTGAGCTTTAAGCTTTGAGCTTTAAGCTTTGAGCTTTAAGCTTTAAGCTTTGAGCTTTAAGCTTGAGCTTTAAGCTTGACCTTTAAGCTTTGAGCTTTAAGCTTTGAGCTTTAAGCTTTGAGCTTTAAGCTTTGAGCTTGAGCTTTAAGCTTTGAGCTTTAAGCTTTGAGCTTTAAGCTTTGAGCTTTAAGCTTTGAGCTTTAAGCTTTGAGATTTAAGCTTTGAGCTTTAAGCTTTGAGCTTTTGAGCTTTAAGCTTTGAGCTTTTAAGCTTGAGCTTTAAGCTTTGAGCTTTAAGCTTTGAGCTTTAAGCTTTGAGCTTTAAGCTTTGAGCTTTAAGCTTTGAGCTTTAAGCTTGAGCTTTAAGCTTTGAGCTTTAAGCTTTGAGCTTTAAGCTTTGAGCTTTAAGCTTTAAGCTTTGAGCTTTTAAGCTTTGAGCTTTAAACTTTGAGCTTTAAGCTTTGAGCTTTAAGCTTGAGCTTTAAGCTTTGAGCTTTAAGCTTGAGCTTTAAGCTTGAGCTTTGAGCTTTAAGCTTTGAGCTTTAAGCTTTGAGCTTTAAGCTTTAAGCTTTGAGCTTTAAGCTTGAGCTTTAAGCTTGAGCTTTAAGCTTTGAGCTTTAAGCTTTGAGCTTTTTAAGCTTTAAGCTTTGAGCTTTGCTTGAGCTTTAAGCTTTGAGCTTTAAGCTTTGAGCTTTAAGCTTTGAGCTTTAAGCTTTAAGCTTTGAGCTTTAAGCTTTGAGCTTTAAGCTTTAAGCTTGAGCTTTAAGCTTTGAGCTTTGAGCATTAAGCTTTGAGCTTTAAGCTTTGAGCTTTAAGCTTTGAGCTTTAAGCTTTGAGCTTTAAGCTTTGAGCTTTAAGCTTTGAGCTTTGAGCTTTAAGCTTTGAGCTTTTAGCTTTATGGTTTAAGCTTTGAGTTTTGAGCCCAAGCTCGAGCTTTAAGCTTTGAGCTTTGCGTTTTAAGCTTTGAGGTTTGCGTTTTAAGCTTTGAGCTTTGAGCTTTGAGATTTAAGCTTTGCACTTTAAGCTTTGCGCATTAAGCTTGAGCTTTAAGCTTTGAGCTTAAGCTTTGAGCTTTAAGCTTTGAGCTTTAAGCTTTGAGCTTCTCTGCCTTAAGTTATTCTTGTGATTTTGGCTAAATTTCCTTCACCCAATTGGCGGGCGACCTGCCGAGAGGTCGCCAGATCCGAGTACCGAGGATGTTGCAAACTAAACTGTTATTCACCGCGCATATTAAACTGGCCGCTGTACATTTTGGCAATTGCGACATGTGCATACGCAGAATCCTGAGGAGGGATATAGATAGCATTACTGCTTTTTGCTCATAAACTCCTAAACGGTGTATTATTAATACCTGACATCCTGGCGGAAATTGGATTTTATATTTTTGACGTTCGACAAATATATGTAAAATCAATTCTTACTCATCTTTTTACAAACAAACACAAATATTACGAAAAAAGACCACACACTCGATTTACTCGTAAAACTAACAAAGATTTACTCCAATATCCTGTTATCTATTTTGGTCAACGGAGTTTTAGGTTCATTGCGACAAGAATCTTTAATATTCTTCCAGAAAATTTAAAACAAAGTCAAACATTAAATGAGGGGCTTTGAAGCAAAAGCAGCAATCTCCTTCATTTTAAATTATTTCTTGGAAAGTTGATTAAACGCTTAATGCACTTTTCCTTTGTGAATGTGTTGATACATTTAGAGATAATCGTTTCAAATCGTCCCTAGTTTAATGTGCACTAACATTTTTGTACACTTCATTCTCCATTTCTTTATAATAATCATTCAAAAGTTGACAATGCTACAGAACCGTATTTGGAGATTGCTGCCTTTGCTTCTAAGCCCCTCAAATAATTTCAAACATAACATAAAAATTTGGATTAATAGCAAAGACAGAGCATTTACTCACCCAAATTCGAAGTCATTGAATAAACCAACCACAGAACAAATAATTACTTATTCATATATATACCATTTTATGTTACTATTTCTATATTAATATCAAATTCACACTTTCAAATAACATTAATTGAATTTGAAGTAACCAAAACAATCGGCAAAAATTACTGCCTCAACACAGGCTTGCCTAGTGAGGCAGATTACGAGAAAACAAAACTAATAACTGTATACAAATATACAAAAACTAAGTTTATATGTATTAAGCAAATGCAAATAATGGTCTATATTTCTATTTAATTAACGTTTACAATGTATAGATCTCTTGTTAAAACATATAAATATACCTACACCTTTATACACCCTATGTATTTTATATAATTATTCTGCTTTTATTTTTATTATTTTGCTGTTATTACTGTTAACAGTATTGAAATAAAGATTTATTATTATTATTATTATATCTCTGATAATTTCACGCGAGGCCGTCAACACAGGCTTCTGTTTCTTCCCAGGCGCAGAACTAACTTACCAATGGTGATGCCCCTGGGAAGACTAACTAGGTTAATTAACTGCCTCGCAGGAAATTTGGATATTTTTCACCCGAGCTACAAGTTTAAGCAAGAACTAACTATTAAGTTCTAACTATATTATGTACTTCTTGAAAACTATTTTTTCTTTTGTTTTTAAACTTCTTTTTACCTAAATCTTTATGTGATTATGATTACCATTTTTTTATGTTTTTTGCAATGTTTTGGCGTAAAACTGTTTTTGCAAATATAAAATAAATAAAAATTAGAACGTGCGCAATATTTTTTTAAATGAAAACATACATTTCCGGGTTACGAATAACCTGACAATATTTGAAAACTCCTACTGCCATCATAATAAGCGGAAGATGTTGCTTGTGCAATGATGGAGTAGCAGCAGAGGAATTGAACGCACGACGCCCGGGTGGGAATCCGACGCGTTTGTCCACTCAGCTACTAACCGGAATTTTATTAAAATGTGCTATATCACATTTAATTCATATATAAAATAATATATCGTACATTTGCGGCACGTTCCAGAGTGGTAGATACTCCAAGTATCGCCCTGATGAAAGACCACCATTCAGAATCGAAACGTTGCTTGAGATGGCTTTAACCGTGTTTGGCGACTAGATATGAATAACCAGGTACTTCTCAACCTTCTTCTTCCCCATTTCCTTCCCCTCCCCACTACCTTCAGCTTCACAACACCCCCTAATCGGGGATTCCATAGTCTCACTGGCTCTAGACGGTTGTGAGCAGGTAAAATATTACCTATTATTACATATTATCAGGTTTTGTCCCTGGAAGGTACCACAGGGTAGGTAAGGATGAAATCTCGCTATGCAGATCTAGTCATTAAACGTTAGTATAGCGCTCTAATCAGCTTTTACCTTCTGCATGGTGGCCTCTCTTTAGGGTAAGATTTAAATAACCTTTTTACTTCTAACTTATTAACCATCACGCCGTTTCGCCGCTGGTTCCTCCTTGCTTCATTCACATTCATACATCGTCTCATACATACTCCTCTATTTTTCTCAGTCTTTACATGGCCCGACTTAAGCATCTGATTCGGGCGTCCTCGACTTTTTCTTCTTATTCACTTTTGCGTCGTATTATCTTCTCACACTTCTTTCTTCGTTCATACGCTCAAAATACCTAAACCACCTAAGGGTCCCTTTCTTAATCCCATTCATATTACGCTTACATTACATTATTTCCGGGTATCGACATTTTTCACACGGTCATACATGGGTTATTCAAACAAGGATCTCATTTTTACAGCGTTCAGTCTACTTTCATCCTTCCTCTATCAGTTCCACGCCTCACTGCCACACATCAGGGTTGGTATAAGCGCTCTATTGTGGACTGCTAGCTTCCCTTCTTCGGTTTTTTTTTTCATTTGCGCCAAAGTCCACCATTATTTTTTTAATTCTTTAATATCCCAGCCTATAAAACCGCTTAGGGACAAAAAAGTTTTAAGTACAACGCCACTAAGCAATTCAATTCTCTGCCCAGCACCATCAGAAAAATACAAACCAAAAGCTCCAGCTAAGCCTAAGACTAAGGCTACGGTATTTATACATCTATTCATAGCACATATCGACATAATGTTTTTGTGTATTCGTATAGCCACGTTTTCACAGTATTTTTATCAACAAAAATATAGCATCTAACCTAAAAAACAGTTTGGTTGTGTCAAGTTTAGTGGCATAATAACAAATGTGGGCGGATTCCCGCCGTGAACCAGGACCTTAAGATCATCCTTACAGTATATAGAAGCGGTCCATGAAATTTGTTGTCTCTTTCTCTCCCATGGTATACGACGTAAAAGGCCGGAGAAAGTGATTTATCGCAAGTTTGTGTAGGTTGGGTAAAAATAATTAGCTCTCCTTTCATATATTGTTACTTCAAGGTTGAAACCTATTTCAGACAATATTGATTAAATGATGGATAGAGAAAAAATCACATACCCTGAATAGCCCTGAATTGACATGTTTCGGGTTTTATTTATGTATTTCTTGCGATTGTGATTACATAGTTGTTTTCAGCGTTTTTCAGTGAAATGTAAGGAAATATGTAGTTTAATGAACAATTATCCAAATCCCAGACGAAGTCGTCTAGTAAAGCTTTTTACCAAACTTTGTAAATGTCAATTTGAAAAAATATTAAGTCAGTCTACATCATTTATGTCGGTACCTATTCAATTTTATGGTTAAGATATATCGTTGCTGGAAAGGCGAAACGGCTGAGGAGCCGTTTTGGGAAGTTTACACTAGAGCACTTTAAAGTTATAAATAAATAGTCAACATTATGCATTATGTAGGATACTTCTTAAAATAAAATTGATCGAAGATTCCTGGGATCTCCATAAAACAAAATCTAAAAATACCAATGGTGTAATCGAACCCAGTCCGGCTGGCTGAGTAGTTGGTAGTCAGGTGTGCTAAACACGGGGCCTTACTTGCTGTCAGTATCACCTTGGAACACTAAAACACTACGGTACTATCTTATTGTTTAGTTGGCAAGAGAAGTGTTAGAAAATTTGCATTAATTTGTCATGTGCGTACATGCACGTCTCTGTTATATGGCACGTTATTAACCGGCACGTATAAAGAACGCAATTGAATAACACTTATTGCTTCATTCACATTCATACATAGTCTCATGCATACTCTTCTGTTATTCTGACTCTTCACATGACCAGATGCAAGTAATTTGATTTACTTGATCGTGCCTTCTTCCCACTTGACACAACTAAACGGTTTTTAGATCATACGCTATATTTTTGCTAATAACAATTCTGTGAAAAAAAACGTTTTTTTAGATTATATGCTATATTTTTGTTGATAACAATACTGTGAAAAAGTGGTTATACGAATAAACAAGAAACATTATGTCGATATGTCATATGAATGGATGTATAAATATCCTAGCCTTGGTCTTAGCCGCGCCCAGGTTCGCCGAATCCGGTAAAAATCATCAAAAACTGACTACACTGCCTTGGATAGATACCACTCTACATACTCTAAGCTTGGAAGGCACAGTTTCGACAAGTAAAGCTTGATTCACACCAGCGTCCGGATCCGCTCAGTGACGATATTGTTCCGCAAGAGAGCTTATTGATATGGTATGAATATCAATCAAGGAGTATGTGCCAAGACAAAGTTGTGTGGCAGTATATCATTCTACCCACCCTTGTGATATTTAACTACTTAGTTAGTTAAATAATTATTTTGAAGTGTAAATATACTTACATCGCAGATTTTTTTGTTTTAAAAACCATTTTTTTATCACTAAATAATATTTTTGATAATTAATAATTAACAAAAATATTATTTAGTGATGAAAAAATGATTTTTAATAAAAAAAAACTGCGATATAAGTATTTTTACACTTCAAAATAATTATTTAACTAACTAGTTAAATATCACAAGGGTGGGCAGAAGGATATACTGCCACACAACTCTGTCTTGGTACACACTTCTTGATTGATATTCATACCATATCAATAAGCTCTCTTGCGGAACAATATCGTCACTGAGCGGATCCGGACGTTGGTGTGAATCGACACTAAGGCGGCACCATGTCACGTTTCGTCTTAAAAATCTTATTTTCCGGGGAGGGCACTGTTCGGCGCTAGGCGTCCATACCTGATAACGTCATCCGCTGCATATTTTGAGCACACGGCACTGACCAAATAACCAAATATGCATCGATGATTCGCGTGCCTAATGGTCGCAAAGGACGCACGCTGAGGTCACCGGATCGAATCCCGAACACTTCATCTGTCCAAATCGAACCTCACCGCAGATCGCGGATGAGGTCGATTCTTGGAGACAGAATATACACGGAGAAAGAGCCATATATGTTTTCCCAACCAATACAAATTTGCGATAAATCACTTTCTCCGGGTTTTTACGTCGGATACCACGAGAGAGAAAGAGACAAGAAAAATCTTCGCATAATACTGCAGCACTTCTAAGTAGGTAAAAATGTTGTCCCTCCGCGCTAACCTCACATCATCGAGTCGTATAAATTACATCGACGTATTTTGAGGTTATTTCCTATGTTTGTGTTGATTAAAAAACTTGCAGTGGGTATTCAAACAAATCAAACATGATGGTGATATGTGCTATGCGTGAATATTCAAATAAGACCAAAGATTATAAAACATCACTTTTCAGAGGTATTTCAACAGTTTTAAATATTTCGACCAAACTTTAGAATTTTCACATTTTTAATGATATAAAAACATAAAATCAACAAATAGCTTCCATCATTATTTAGGCAAACCTTCTGTTATTAGTGTTTGTGCGATATTTTGACCTTATAAATCATTTTAATGGTGTATTGATATTGTTTTGTTTAATGTGTTCAAATATGTTTATTAAAAATGTCCGAATTCCATATAGGCGGTAACTAATAGGTTATCCAACTTCCTTTAACAAATCTTTGTATCTTTCTATCGAGTCAGTATAAAGTAAACAATACTGACTACATTGTTTTGCAAAGGTACCTGTCTATGTATATTCTTACTCAAAGGGTCGATCTTTGTTCAAGTGATGAGAAAACCCTTGAAATTCCGACCCATTTTCACCTTTCATTCAGTTGTGAAATAATGCCTTAAAAATCAACACCAGTGTATTTTTAAAATCTTTTTTGAAAATAACAGCATTTATATTTTATATTTAGGTAGAAGAATAGTATCGAAGGTTGGGAAGTATCTGGCTATTCAGATCTGGTCACCAAACACAGCTGCTAAATCCATTTCAAGTTACGTTTCAATTCTGAATGGTGGTCTTTCACCAGGGCGATACTTAGAGTATCTACCACTCTGGAACGTGCCGCTAATATGGTGAATATTATTTAACATGAATTAAATGTGTTGTGACACATGTTGATTGAGTAAAATTTATTTGTGCACGCCGGGTTTGAACCCGCGAACTCTGGATTCGTAGTCGAGTGTCTAATTAAAACTTAACTTTTTTCAACCTTTTTACTTCACCCACCTGTAATACAAGGCCACTGTTTTCACTAATTTTTTCAAAAATTAAGTTAAAATATAACATATTAAATGATTAAGCATTATACCTTATACATGTTGTTAATTTCGATTTGAAATTTCTACTGGCTAGTGCGTATTTAACCGTTTTCCAGCCGGTCACTGGAACAGTCGATTTTCTTTTCGTGTTGTTTTGGGCGTGGAACCGGTTCCAGTTCTTTTTATTTTGGGAATTGCTAGCAACCCCCCTCCCTATAAATATTCATTTTGGCCTTCCTTTTCTGGCACCAGGAACCGGTTCCAAAAATAACTGGATAAATAACCGGTTCCAGTTACCGGTCACCGGTACACCCGGTAAACCGCAGGTATACTTAATTTTGATATCGACCGTCTCTAATTTAAAATCTCTTTTTGGCGAGTTCGACTTCAATATAAGTGTTCACTGCGAAGGGCTCATTTTAAAGAACTAGCAGTTCGTGAAGCATTCATGATCTCTTGTTCTAATATATTAATCATTGTACCTACCCATCACTGTACTAACCTTATATGTTTTTTTAAAACTAACAAACCATCAGGACCGCAGAGCTAGGCAGAGAAGACGGATCGCCACAGAACTCTGTCTGCACACACTCCTTGCTTCATTCACATTCAAACATCGCCTCATACATACTCTTCTGTTATTCTGACTCTCGACATACCCCGACTCAAGTAGTTGATTCACTCGATCGTGCCATCGTGTCTTTCTCGGGTGTCCACGACATCTTCTTCCATTCACTTTCGCATCATGTATTCTTTTCACACTCCTTCATTCGCTCTACATGCCCAAACCATCTAAGCGTCCCTTTCTTGATCCTATTCATTACGCTTACATCAGCCTTGCATTCTTTCCGGATATCCACCAACTTAACACGGTCATGAATGGTTTTACCGCACTTACGTCTCAGTAATCTCATTTCATATAAAATAATACGTAGTATATTTGCGGCACGTTCCAGAGTGGTAGATACTCTTAGTATCGCCCTGGTGAAAGACCACCATTCAGAATCGAAACGTTGCTTGAAATGGCTTTTAGCTGTGTTGGTGACCAGATCTGAATAGTAAGGAACTTCCCAACCTTCCTCTTCCCCATCTCCTTACCCTCCCCATTACCTTAAGCCTCACAACATACTGACTCACAAAGACCACCATTCAGAATCGAAGGGTTGCTTGAAATGGCTTTTAGCCGTGTTTGGTGACGATATCTGAATAGCAAGGTACTTCCCAACCTTCCTCTTCTCCATCTCCTTACCTTCCACATTACCTTCAGCCTCACAACATACCCCAATTAAGTTTAAAAAAAAAAAATCGGCCTTCTTTCAATTTCCTTTTATCTTTATATTATTTTGTTATTATTGTAAACTAATGTATATAAGGACTGTTATTTCTGGCTTATGTGTCCTCGCAAGGATCAGGATTCTTTCTCGGACAGAAGTAAACATAATTGTATTGGTCAATCGTCAGTAAATGATCTAACAAGCTATCGAACCCAAGGACCACCGATTTCTGTAGTTTGTTAACAGAATATAAAACAAGAAAAAACTCAATCGAAAATCATACAAGAACGCACAGAGACTCTAAATGAGTTTGGAATTATAATTAATTAGAATATAAACATTTATTGAACTGCTTGACAATTTATCCACTGCTCGATAGCTTTCTACACCTACCTACGTTTGTTAATTAATAACGTTTTGGTCAATGTTAGAAAATTACATGTATTTTTTCGCCTTATTTAAAAAGAGTAAAGTTGGGCGTACTGTACAAGGGCCGCAGATACTTCAATAGTACACAACTGCTGACCTTGTTTGGCAGCCACCTCTGGTACAGAGCCCCTAAATACACGAGAAAAACCCTTGACTCTGTGCAGGCCCGGCTCTAAGCCAAACGAAACCTGGCGCAGGTAAAATATTTGGCGCTTCTTGTCAAAACCAACATTTTTGAAAAGCTTTTTTTTCACGTCTAATAAAATAACTTATCGTGTAATTGTAGTACGTATTTTCGCTATTAACCGCATAAACCCTTGAGGATTTTACGCAAAAACCTTAATAAAAATTGTATCACTGTTAACGACTTGTTTTTGGAAGGTTTGCTCTTTGAAAATATCTAAATATAAACAAACAAATCCAAAAAATTATATTTTTAAATTTGAATGTTTTGTTATGTATGTTAGCAGAGTATCATAATGATTCATGTATTTAGAAAAAAAATACAAAACACAATAAAAACGACGCATGTGTCATAAATTCCAAAACGATTTGCAAGTAGCTAGATGTTTCTATTGTTATGTATTTATTATGTTTCAGTATCTTAACTTTTTATTTAAAATTTTCAATTTTGAGAATGTTAATTCGTGATGGAACTCCATTTTAATGATTTTAAATAGTACAAAATTTTTAAACTTTTTCCACTATTTTTTGTTTTTACATTTGTTAAATAAATACCACTTTGTGGGCAAAATGAGAGCCTTGATAAGGCTATATGAGACCGAATGAAGTGAACATTTTGGAATCTCTGTTAAGAATGATAGATTTAAAAACGATGAAATAAAAAATCCTCCAAAAGCAACATTTGTTAAAAACAAATACCACTTTGCGGGCGAAATGCGAGACTTGGGGTCGGAAATAAAATGACGTTCTCTCAGGCTCTATGGGACCGAATGAAGTGAATCTTTGGAATTCTCTTTAAAATGATGAACTAAAGACGGTTAATTAAAAAAATCCCGCAAAAGCAACATTTGCTTAAAAAAAATCCACTTTGCGGACAAAATGCGAGCCTTGGGGTCGGAAATAAAATGAAGTTTTCTCAGGCTCAATGGGACCGAATGAAGTGAATCCTTTGAAATTTTCTTAAGAATGATGAACTAATGACGGTTAATTAAAAATCTTCCAAAAGCAATATTTGTTAAAAAAATACCATTTGCACTTTCAGAAATTAGATGCGGGCGAAAATGCGAAATCCTTGGGGTTTAAAACGGAAATAAAAAATGATAAGTTTTTAAAAACTCCAGGTTCTATGAGACCGAATGAAGTGAATCCTTGGAAATCTCTTTAAGAATGATAGACTTAAGACGATGAAATGAAAAAATCCTCCAAAAGCAACATTTGTTAAAAAATATCACTTTGCGGGCGAAATGCAAGCCTTGGGGTCGGAAATAAAATGAAGTTTTCAAGGCTCTATGAGGGTCCTTGGAAATAAGAATGATAGGTTTCTCAGGCTCATTTGTTAAAAAAAATACCACTTGGGACCGGGTCGGAAATTAAGGCTCTAAATAAAGTAAATCTTAGAATTCTCTTAAAAAAATTTTTTTTGCTCGCGCTAACGTTCCTTGAATTAATATATCATAAAAATTGCATATGCATTTGGAACATGAGATTAGTTTGAAAAATAAAAAAAAAGATTATTAACAATTATATCAATATGAAAATTAGTATTTACTCTGCTTTGAACACGTTTCAAATTCGTGCGCATTCATGTTGTGAAAATAAAACTCCAAAACGGCTGGTATTGCTCGAAGAATGCGACAGCACTATAAATTCGTATTGCGCTGTCTTATTAATTCATTAACCTAATTTGCACCTATTTCTTTCTCATTTTCACTGCTTGTTCTACATGTTGTTGTGATCAGTGTATTTTTTCGAGAATCAATATATACATGGCCTGTTCAAAAGAAAAGGTGGATTTTGAATTTTCGCGGGCTGTGTACATTAGATTATCGTTTTTTTTGTTGTTATGTTGGTACACGTATGTTTATCATATGTTAGCATTATCAGCCATTTTGGATTAGTGGTTTGTTTTTGACAACTGGAAAGGTTAGTCACGTTTTGGTGTGTTCTTCGATTTTTTACTTTTGAAAAACAACAAAAAAATCGATAATCGAATGTACACAGCTTGCGAAAATTCAAAATTCACCTTTTCTTTTGAACAGGCTCGTATATTTAAAACAAATGTATTTCCTTTTTTAAACTTCAATTTAAGTCAAATATTCAACATTTTAATATTTATACATAAAATGAAGAACAACTTATTGTAGATATTTTTCTGACAAAATTATCTACAATGTTGATATTCACAAATATAATACAAGGGCATGCAAAGAAATTAGACTACCAGAAAAAAATAAAGGAAACACACAAAATAGCTTACTATATAAAGGGATGAAATTTTATAATGTGCTGTCGGTAACCATTAAAATTATGCCCATCAATAAATTCAAAATAGCCTGTAAAAATTATTTAAAATGCATTATAGTGATAATTAAACAAAATAATAATATTATTTAAATTAAAATATTATAAAGTCAAGAAGTCAAAAAAGTCAAAAAGTCAAAAAGTGAAAAAGCCAAAAAGTCAAAAAGTCAAAAATTCAAATGCTTGAATGTACAAAGTAACTAATATAAAATGAAAAAAAAACTAAAAATATCTGCAATGTGCGTTAATAAAAAAAAGAATTACCAAAAATCTATTACATAAAGAGCTTTTTGTTGTTTTCAGCAGATAGAAATCTAGAATTTACATTTAGAATGACATGTTAAACGCAATTTTGGCAAATTGTGGGTTAAAAAAAACCTGAGCTTAGAGGCTTTTCCATCGGACCACCATAATCCGGTTTGCATAATTTAATATTTAAAATAGAAGTCAATGCATTAAGATGCCCTTGACAAGCGTGCATCCGATATCGAGTGATATCGGCCACACGCTGCAAAGAGCTACGGACGTGCACTGGAATATCAAAACTTACATGCGTTGAATAATGTCAAACTAAATAATATTCGTCATACGCTCACCGCTTGTGTTTTGGACGCCAAGTTTTAGGTTTATTTATAGTATAAACCTTGGAGAAACAATGTATGGAGGGAGAGCTAATTATTTTTACCCAACCGATACAAATTTGCGACAAATCACTTTCTCCGGGTTTTTACGTCGTACACCATGAGAGAAAAAGAGACAACAAATATAATACTCCGCTTCTATGTACTGTCAAAATGATCTCGGGCTCCTGGGTCACCGCGGGACTCCGCCCACATTTTTCATTATGCCACTAAACTTGACATAAGTAAACAGTTTTTTAGGTTAGATGCTATATTTTTGTTGATAAAAAATACTGTGAAAAAGTGGCTATACGAATAAACAAAAACATTATGTCGATATGTGATATGAATGGATGTATACATACCCTAGCTTTAGTCTTAGCCACGCCCGGGTTCACCGAGTCAGGTAAAAATCATCAAAACTGACTACACTGCCTTGGGTAGATACCACTCTATATACCCTAAGGTATAAACTATATACTACCATACACATAAGTGTTTAATTTTTAGAAATCCATTTCAGTTTTAATAAATTATTATTATTTTTTCTTTTTTACAGAAAGACAAACATTCCCGGGTTACGAATAACCTGACAATATTTTTGAAAAACTCCTACTGCCATCATAAGAAGCGGAAGATGTTGCTTGTGCAATGATGGAGGACTTACCAGCAGAGGAATTGAACGCACGACGCCCGGGTGGGAATCCGACGTGTTTGTCCACTCAGCTACCGACCGGTCAATATGTTTTATCAATTATTAATTAATTTAATTAATATATGTCTTAATGCATTTAATTTAAATGAACATAATATATAGTATATTTGCGGCACGGTCCAGAGTGGTAGATACTCTAAGTATCGCCCTGGTGAAAGACCACCATTCAGAATCGAAACGTTGCATGAAATGGCTTCGAGCCGTGTTTGGTGACCAGATCTGAATAGCCAGACCCAACCTTCCTCTTTCCAATCTACTTCCCCTCCCCACTACCTTCAGCATCACAACATACCCTATTTGAGTCCATAGTCTCACTGGCTCTAGACGGTTGGGAGCAGTTGAGACTCTTGTGCGATATTCATATAAAAATAAAAAAAGTTGTGAATGATGAACTGAATACTTGGAGCAAATATATTTAGGAAGTATGTTTACGAGAGACAGAAAGGCTGATAAAGGGTGAATGCAGGAAACTCCATTAATGGAGGACTGAACGCCGTTGGCGCAAATAAGAAATTGTCAAAAGGAGCGAAGCTAGCAGTCTACATGTAAAGTGCTTATACCAACCCTAATGTATGACAGTGAGGCATAGAACTGGCAGAGGAAGGATGAAAGTAGACCGAATGCTGTGGAAATGAGATCCCTGAGACGTATGTGCGGTAAAACTATGTATTTAAAATGTGGATATCTGGAAAGAATCTAAGGCTGATGCAGGCGTATTGAATATGAAATCCTATGATCAAGAAAGGGACGCTTAGAAGAAAGAAGTGTGAATAGAATATATGATGCAAAAGTGGATGGCAGAATAAGTCGAAGGACACCCGAGGAAGACATGGCACGGTCAAGTAAATCAAATACTTGAATCGGGTCATGAATCATAATAACAGGAAAGTATGTTCCAGACAATGTATGAATGTAAATGAAGTAAGGAATGTGTGCCAAGACAGAGTTGAATGGCAGTTCATCCTCTCTGCCTACCTCTACGAGGAATCGGCGTGATGGTTAGTTAATTAGTTAGTTAATATTTTTTTATAGTGCACACCGCGAAAGAGTCCCAACTGCTACCAACCGTCTGGAGCCAGTGAGACTATGGCATCCCTGATTGAGGTATGTTGTGAGGCTGAAGGTAGCGAGGAGGGGAAGAAGGTGAGAAAGAAGAAGGTCGAGAAGTACCTGGCTATTCAGATCTGGCCGCCAACCACGGTTAAAGCCATTTCAAACAACGTTTCGATTCTGAATGGTGGTCTTTCACCTGAAGTAGCAAAATCTGAGAAATACCAACTCGTTTCGCTTGGGTCAAGCATTCTCCCAAATGGTAAATATATTTTAGATGGCTGAAGGGCCACAAAAGTCTTCAGAATCAAACGAGAGTCAGAGCATTCGATGCAGAAAAAAAACTTGATCAAAACTGCATATTTAACTCATTTTTGACCAAAGTGTCGCTTAAGCCTTTTTGCTTTTCTAAGCATCGCTGTTATAATAAAATTAATTTGTACTGAAACAGAGTTCTCCTTTGGGTGTACACAACATTAATATGCGTATCCTTAATGCATGGTCCGAGTGCCTACCTCTCTAGTACGTGAGATAATAATGTTAATTAGATAAGTAGGTACTTACCGTAGTACTTAGCAAGTGCTTACATTACATCATTATAAAACAGTGGAACCTCGAATTCCGAGAGAATTAAATTGGCTTACGAGTGTTGCGCGAGTCTCTATTAAAAATATATAGTAACTTGATAAGTTTAAAACGTCATAGCAATTGTATACAGGAGCGCTTCTATACTATCTGTAGTCAGTATTCATGATTTTTGTCTGACTCGGCTAAACCTAGGCGCGGCCAGAGCTAGGGTTAGGGTATTTATACGTCCGTTCATAGCACATGTCGACAAAATGTTTTTCTAATTTGTATAACCACTTTTTCACAGTATTTTTACAAACAAAAATATAGCATATAACATAAAAAAAACCGTTGAGTTATGCTCAGTTTAGTCGCATATCAAAACGTGTGGGCGGAGTCTCCCGGAGACGCGGGAGACGGAGAACATCGTTACATACCTAAAAGCGGTGTGATATTTTTCGTTTTTTTTGTCGTCTCTTTCTCTCTCATGGACTAGATCTAAATAGTCAGGTCATTCCCAACCTTCTTCTTTCCTGTCTCCTTAACATAAGAACTGCCTACCCTGTCGTGCTCGAATAAAAATATGAATTATATTGGATTAAATAAAATGAAAATACTGCAAAAAAAAAAAACCTGCGACTTTCAAATATACGCGAGTTAACTTTTTAGGGTACACTTTGGTTGAATGAATGGAATAAAATTTGGATGTAATTATCCTTTATTTAATTATATTATAAAACACAAACAACGAGTAAAATGCAATTTCAAAATGAATTATCAAGTGAGCAATACGACAAGCAGAAGTGCTTGGATTCAATCGACAAGATAGATTAATTCACTTAGGGTGATGCAGCCGTTTATATAGCTGTTTTAGGCTAGTCTAAGGTGTTAAAGTTTATTTGATACAAACAACAATTTACAGATGGTTTCATCGGTTATACCATAGGAAGTTGACACTTGTATAGAGTAAATATGCATTGATATAAGACGGAACTAGATAAAATAATGTAATCTTATTTTATAGTTCAATGTATTATTAATGGTAGTAGCATAACATATTTGTTTACTAGACAAGGTGAAGTGCGGGGTGCAGGGGGCGTCCTGTATCGTCTTCTTGAAGGTGAGGGTCAGCAGGGGTAGTTAACTCGCGCGAAGTTCAGATAACCGCACCGCCGCGAGCGCTCACCGGCCGACCTACTATAACGTGTCAAAAGCAGTAACTACATATGCCCAAACGCCGCCAACATCAGAGAAGACTATCTTATGTCCACTAGACTACGCTACATATGTATGCTGTGAGCTGTTGCGCGTTCATGTGGCTTGTTTGTCTCTGTATCTTTGTTAGTGTCTAAGGCAGTGCTTTTACAGAACAAATCCAATGGCAATCAGTGACATCTTATGGTACCTATCTCTATTATCAATTAATCCGTTGTTTTTTTTTATTGCCTACCCTGATCACAAACTCTACGAACGCCACTATTTCAATCCTCACAACATATTTTGATTGGTTGGGGATGCCAAAGTTTTACTGGCTCTAGACGGTTTGAATCGGTTGCTTATTTTGTGCATTATTCACTTAAAAAATAAATATAAAAAGTGAATTAAATATAATAATTAATCAAAATTATATTATTTGTAGGTTTTTTATATTTTTATAATGAATACCGTACAAGAGCCCCAACTGCTCCCAACCGTATAGAGCCAGTGAGACTATGGCATCTCCAATCAGGGTATGTTGTGAGGTTAAAGATAGTGGGGAGGGGAAAGAGATAGGGAAGAGGAAGGTTGGTAACTTGAAGTAACAATATATGGAGGGATAGCTAAATTGTTTTACCCAACCCATACGAAATTGTAATAAATCACTTTTTCCGAGTTTTTACATCGTACACCATGAGACAGAAAGAGACAACAAATTTCTTGGACCGCTTCTATATACTGTCGCAATGATTTTAAGCTGGCTATCTTTGCTGGTTAACGGCGGGACTCCGCCCACATTTTTTATTATGCCACTAAACTTGACACAACTAAACGGTTTTTTAGGTTAGATGCTATATTTTTGTTGATAAAAATACTGTGAAAAAGTGGCTATACGAATACACAAAAACATTATGTCGATATGTAATGTTATGGATGTATAAATACCGTAGCCTTAGTCTTAGCCACGCCCAGGTGCGCCGAGTCATGTTAAAATCATCAAAAACAAGTCCAAAACTGACTTCACTGCCTTGGCTTGGGCTACCTCTAGTATACTCTAAGGTTGGTAAATACCTGGATATTCAGATCTGGTCACCAAACAAGAGTATCTACTACTCTGGAAAGTGCCGCAGATATACTACCCATGTATTATTTAACGCGAATCAAATGTGTTATGACACATATTAATAAAATAAAAATATATTTGCGCGCGCCGGGTTTGAACCTACGACCACGCAGGCCGTTCTTAGTAATAACAAAAAAAAGTTTTTTTTAATAAATGGTTTTTGGATTACTAACACGTTTTTGCAACGAATTACGTTCGTAAATCGGGGTGTTACTGTATTATATTATGTGACGGCAAGATGAAAGCGTTTCACAAAATTGGTCGGTTGATCTATTTCAAATAATGCAAGGTTTTTGGCCACGAGACGGTTTGAAGGTTTTGCTAAAAATTTAAATAAAGTAACTTATTTTTTATACAGTACATAAAATACACCTCAACAAATTCTAAACAAGGTTATCTACAACAATAACATATATTTCTGTATTATTTAGTTATTTTGCAAAGAAATAAGAATGATTTGTTGATTAGTAATTTAAGAATTTTATTTACTTGCATTCTTTTCTAATTAGCTGTAACTAATTTCCTTTGTGAGTACGAGTGTGAACTTTTCGAATTTGTATTTGATGTTAATTGAAATTATATAATTTAAAAAAAAAATCTCTACCTACCTAAAAAGTGCTTACCCATAGTGTATTTCAGCAGACACGATTCTATATTTGAAATGAAACTATAACAACTTGTTTTAAATAATATCACCATCATTAAACAATGAATTGCTGTTCTTCAATCATCACAATACTAATTATGGGTATAATTCTCCAATGCCTAGAATGTCAAGACTTGTTGACTCAAGCCATGGCCTTGAAATTTTTGGTAGCAGTCTAAATGATTTTCGTCATTCTTTACGACTCTACCAAAACTTTGACTAGACCATGGCTTGAATGTTCTCTCTTACGTTTATTTCGTCCTATTTTGTCATCGCTTCCTTTATTATTATGTACTCGTATATGCTATTCTTTCTCTGTTGCTTTTTTTTCCATTTCGTGTTTTATGTGTCTTTTTTGTAATTGGACTTTAGTTAATAAATTAATGGAGGACTGATCGCTGTCGGTGCAAATAAAAAAAATGTCCGAAGATGCGAAGCTAGCAGTCCACAATGGAGTGCTTATACCAAGCCTGATGTATGTCAGTGAGGCATGAAACTGGCAGAGGAAG
Organism: Drusus annulatus; assembly: GCA_022651775.1. Taxonomy (NCBI): domain Eukaryota; kingdom Metazoa; phylum Arthropoda; class Insecta; order Trichoptera; family Limnephilidae; genus Drusus; species Drusus annulatus. The sequence continues at coordinate 1,931,970 of JAGWCC010000255.1, read as the reverse complement.
GATGAAAGTAGACTGAATGCCGTAGAGATGAGATCTCTGAGGCGCACATGCGTTAAAACCATGTATGACCGTGTTAAAAATGTGGATATCTAAGCGTAATGAATAAGACAAAGAATGAGACACTTAGATGGTTTTGGTATGAAGAGCGGATGAACGAAGAAAGAAGTGTGAGAAGAATATATTACGCGAAAGTGAATAGATGAAGATGTCGGAGACGCCCGAGGAAGACATGGCATTATCAAGTGAATCAAATTCTTGAGTCGGGTCATGTCGAGGGTCAAAATAACAGAAGAGTGTGTATGAGACGATGTATGAATTGAAGCAAGGAGTGTGTGCCAAGACGGAGTTGTCTGGCTGTCCGTCCTCTCTGCCTACCCCTGTAGTGGAACGGTGTGATGGTTAGTGGATTAAAGTTAAACTTTTTTTTCTTGACTAGTTAAAAAGGGACCTTCTACTTTTATCTTAATTAATTTTATTTTTAATGAAAATGGAATAATAACTTTGTACCAGACCACAGATTATATTTTATTTTTTATGACCAACCGGTTTCGCATAGCCTAAGCAACATCAGGGTACAAAATTAAAATTATATACCCTATTTAAGTCTTAAACAAAGTTATTATTTAATTTTCATTAAATGTGTCAAACCACAGAGTGATTGGTTTCTGTGTAAATATATATATATATTTTTTTTGCGTATTTATGGTGTGGATTTAATTTGATTTGTTTACTGAATTTTTGTAAATAAATCAATTTGTGAATTCGACCGGTTGGTAGCTGAGTGAACAAACGCGTCGGTTTCCCACACAGGCGTCGTGGGTTCAATTCCTCTGCTGGCTTAGTTTATTTATTTATAAATTAACGGACTAAAGTCCAATTACAAAAAATACATATAAAACACGAAATTGAAAAAAGAGCAACAGAGAAGGAATAGCACATACATAATAATAAATGTAGCGATGACAAAAATAGGACAAAATAAACATAAGAGAGAACATTGGTCTAGAGTCGTAAAGAATGACAAAAATCATTTATACTGCTACAAAAAATTTCAAGACCATGGCTTGAGTTAACAAGTCTTGACATTCTGGACATTGGAGAATTATACCCATAATTAGTATAGTGATGATTGAGGAACAGCAATTCATTGTTTCTGAGTCTACGGCAAGGAATGTTGAACTAGGTAAGTTGCAACAGAGAAGGTGAGTCAATAAAACAATTAACAATTTTGTAAATGAAAATTAAATCAAAGTCTTTCCTGCGCTTTTCTAATGAAGACATTTTCAATAATTGTTCAATTTCATCATATGAATCATTCTCCATCATTGCACAAGCACAATCTTTCGCTAATCGTGATGGTAGTAGGAGGGTTTCAAATGTTATTATTATCAGTCAGGTTATTCGTAACCGGGGAATGTTTGTCTATCATAAAAAAAAAGAAAAAGAAAAAGAAAAAAGAAAAAAAAAAAAAATTTAATTGTAGCTTATTGTACGCTTATTTTTTCTTCCCGTGTGTTTCTACTCTCGTGGTACGAGAACGTAACTTTAACTTCTTCTTCTTTTTTTTATTTGAACATTTTTATCGGAAGATTTTTTAAAGTACAACTGTTGAACCTTCAACTGACGACATTCAAGAACCGCCCGGCAAGGCGCTCTGAATGGGACCCCGAACTGACGATATTCAAGAACCGCACGCCATGGCAATCTGAACAGGACTGCTCTAGATGAAATAACTCTAGGGTAGAATCTTAGAGTCTTAGTAAATGGTCCACATGTGTTTTATGGGATAGGGCGTGAATTTATGACACAATTTTAAGAAACAGAAAACATCAAGAGAGGCAATTAAGAAATGCCCAAGGACCTTGGTCTGAAGGGTAGATGACAGGGGATTTAAGAAACAGAAAACACTATGGGAGGCAATTAAGAAATGCCCAAGGACCTTGGTCTGAAGGGTAGATGACAGGGGATTTAAGAAACAGAAAACATTAAAGGAGGCAATTAAGAAATGCCAATGGACCTTGGTATGAATGGTTCTTCCACATGGGCGCAACTGGATGACCCATTACAGCTATCATAATGAATTCACTACATTATTTCATAGACATAATGAAAATTACTCAGATTTGCTTAATCCTAAAACATAAATCACACTTAAATATAACTGTAAACATGAACATATAAAATAACGATTTGCAGTAAGCGATAAGACATTCCTTCATAAAATACCAGGCTAGTACTAGAGGTACCTTATTTAATATTACTGGAATCTGCCCTTGATTGTAAAATGGTAGATGATATACTTTTCACGCAGTAACGTCGCATTTGGGAACGAATACCGTGCATTTAAAAAAACCTCTCAGAATACTTTGATTTTGGGTCTCACGCTTTGGTCTTTAATAAATTATACTTATAAAAAAATATGGCTTAAACAAATGAAAGTAAACATGGCTTCTTTGTAGACTATAAATGCGTACAAATAAAAAATCGCACAGCAAATATTTGACTCGATGTAAGTCGGCACATGCCAGCCAGTTTGTACTTGTATAACTAATATTGTATTACCTTGAACTTGCATATTGGTCGTTGCCATTTTATAAAATAATCTTTAAAATTGAAATTCATAATCTTATAAAAAAAACACTTGAAACGAATCTCACTAGAAAACAGCTTTTTTTTAATTGGATTTGTACATTGAAATAATTTTCCTATTATTTACTTATTTATTTATTTTATTATTATACTAAACCTTACTTTAAAAATAAAAGAAAGACGAAAATTCGCGGGTCATGAATAACGCGAAAATGTTTGCAAAACTCTTACTGCGGAAGATGTTGCTTGTGCAATGACGGAGGACTTAGCTAGCAAAAGAATTGAACTCATGGCGCCCGGGTATAACCGGTAATATTTACGCCCTTATGGGCTTTTACATAACTGTGTAATGCATAATTTAAAATAATAGTGTCATAAAAATAACATGGAGTAAATGGTTAGTACCGAAAAGCATAAGTAAGTTAATAGAAATATTATAATGCAATAAATTAACAGTAATATTTTTGAAAGATGTATGCTACTATAACCCTCTTGTAACTGGATTCAGTGCAGTTGAATATATCTATAAGGAATTAACCTTGACATAACAATATATGGAGGGATAGCTAATTTGTTTTACCCAACCCATCCGAAATTGTAATAAATCACTTTTTCCGAGTTCTTACATCGTACACCATGAGAGAGAAAGAGACAAATTTCTTGGACCGCTTCTACATACTGTCGCAATGATCTTAAGCTCCTAGTTCACCGCGGGACTCCGCCCACATTTTTTACTATGCCACTAAACTTGACACAACTTAACGGTTTTTTAGGTTAGATGCTATACTTTTGTTGATAAAAATACTGTGAAAAAGTGGCTATACGAATACACAAAAACATTATGTCGATATGTGATATGAATGGATTTATAAATACCGTAGCCTTAGTCTTAGCCAAGCCCAGGTGCGCCGAGTCATGTTAAAATCATCAAAAACAAGTCCAAAACTGACTTCACTGCCTTGGCTTGGGCTACCTCTAGTATACACTAAGGAATTAACCACTGCGTGCAATCTATGTTATTATTGAAATAATTAGAATATATATTTTTTTAAATAGTTGACAGCACAAGTGTCCTAACTACTGCCAACCTTCTGGGGCCAGTGAGACTATGGCATCCCCAATTGAGTTATGCTGTGAGGCTAAAGGTAACAGGGAGGGGAAGAAGATGGAAAGAGGAAGGTTGGGAAATACCTGGCTATTCAGATCTGGCCATTTCAAGCAATGTTTCTATTCTGAATGGTGGTCTTTCACCAGGGCGATGATTTCAACAATAGTCATGACCGAGACTCGAACTCGGAACCCCTGCTCTATCCGGGATTAACACTAGCCAATCGAGCCATCAATACCTTATTAGAAAGCGGCATTTTTAAACGATCTCATACTTATATTGAAAATTATTTAATATTTTATTTTTTTACGATTTTAGGAGTCTCGGTCATGACTATCGTTCTTTTTAGTTTCTAGCTTTTTTCTGTTTCATATATGTGTTTTAAATTATCGATATTATATTAATATTTAATAATAAATTAGCAATAATGCTTTAAAGTTAATTCCATTTCTGATACAAAAGATTTACTTATTCTCAACAATATTTATAATGTATGTTTTCTGATGCAGAAAATCTCTCAAACGGTGAGCTCTGGCGTCGTGAAATAAAAAATTATTCAATTTAAATGTCAACACGACTGTTTACAGGAAGAAAAATCATTTAATTTTCAGTTATTACTAAATTCAGAGTTGAAATATCATTTCAAATTTCTATTTATTTATTTAATTATAAACGCCCTCATGGGCTTTTACATAACATAAGATATAAAATAACAGTGACATAAAATAAAAAATAACAATGACATAAAAAATAACAATGATTAGCACCCAAAAACATGATGAAATTGATAGAAATATTATCATGCAAATTATCACTAGTATTTTTGAAAGAGGTATGCTATTATAGCCTTCTTGTAGCTAGATTCAGTGCAGTTGAATATTTCTACTATTTCATCGACAAAGAACGATCCATATTGAGTATTCAGTCAAAAAAAGATTTCTCAAACGAGAGCTTTAACTTGGGCGAAACCGGGTGGTAAAACTGCTATTAATTTGTTGCTTTACCAAGCGTGATCTCAATTTTAAGTAAGTGGTTTTTTTACGAATCCAGTAAATCGGGCGTTAGAAAAATTACGAAAAAAACCCACGTCGTCTCGATAAACCTTGTGCATGTTTTGGAACACAAGCCGTAGCTGTATCATTACACAAGTTCAATGCGTTTTATTGTTACAACTACATCGGTGACCCACCAACGAAACTAAAAGTGACCCGTTCTCAGAGCAACAGTATATATGGAGAGAGAACTAAATATTTTTACCCGACCCATACAAATTTACGATAGATCACTTTCTCCGGGTTTTCACGTCGTAAGCCGTGAGAGAGAAAGAGACAAGACAAGTTGTCACATGATATCGCACCACTTTTACCTACACATCTACACGGTCCCGTTCTCAGAGCCAGAGTATATATGGAGAGAGAGGTAAATATTTTTACCCGACCCATACAAATTTACGTTACATCACTTCCTCCGGGTTTTCACGTCGTAAGCCGTGAGAGAGAAAGAGACAAGACAGGTTGTCACATAATATCGCACCACTTTTAGGTATGTAAGCATGTTTTCTGTCTCCCGCGTCTCCGGCGACGGCTTATCTATAATGCTCTGTTCTCATCGAGAGTCAAAATGCTCTTCGCGTAAAGAAATTTAAGATGATCCATCGCAAGAAGAAATTGACCACGACAAAGGCATTAATAATTCTTAAGCGTCAATTTTTCTCAAATTGAGCTCCTACTGTTGGAAACTGTTTGTTGGAAAGATTTTATATAACTTATTATTAGTAAATATATTTAATTTTGTGTTAATATCGTTTAATCGAAAAAGTTGGTGTCGATTCTTTTGGGTGACTTCTATAAAAAAGACTGTATCTTTTAAGAGTCTGACACGGCTCATTCAAGATGCTCATTCGGTCACGAAAGAAAGATAGCACCCCAGGCCTATAATTTTCCAGACTTATAATATTTTTACATACAAATCTACGATAAATCACTCTCTCCGGGTTTTTACGTCGTAAATTGTGAGAGAGAAAGAGACAAGACAAGTTTTCAAATAATATCGCACCACTTTTGGGTATGTAAGCATATTTTCTGTCTCCCGCGTCTCCGGCGACTCCGCCCACTACGTTTTGTTATGCGATATAACTCAACGGTTTTGAGGTTATATCCCATATTTTTGTTGATAACAACACTGTGAACAAGCGGTTACACACATAATGCTACATTATGTCAACATGTGCTATGAATGGATGTAAAAAGGTGTGTCCACGAAAATCCTAGCCACGACCGAGTCAGGAAAAAATTTAACAATCCTGACTACATACGCCATCCTTTCTGGTATATTATTGCTCTGAGGACCCGTATAAAATAATGCTACGCCAGTGAACTAAGGTAAAGGTCTTTTAAACTTTCCTCACATTGGACATCGCTTAAATCTACGCCATTTATAACAACACGATAGTTATGCCTTTCAGCTGATCACCATTTGTCCAAAAGCTGAAATGGACCGACAGTCAACGTTTAAAGAGGACCGTTCAAATGTCGAAGATATAAAAGTGGCACAAATTATTGAAATTTGAAATACATCTTAAGAGTCAGCAGTCAAGAATGACGCTAAACGTTACTTGGTAGCATTTTAATACAAACAATACTACAAGTGAATTATCTGCATATTTTCTATGGGTAGAAAAATGTCTAACGTTAATTATTAACTGTAATCGTTTTAAATTCTATGAAAAACATATTAAAATGTCAAGAAAAGGTTCAGTTTGAAAACCACTCAAGGCATTTTTGAAAATTTTACCAAAATTTCTAGGATGCAATTCATAAAGTAATAAAAATTGCTGTTTAAGAATTGTATTCACTGGAAACCTTAAACATTTTTTTGACTACCCACATAGAGTGAACATATAAATAATTTGTAGTTTTGCTTGTACTAGAAAACCAAAAGTGTATATTTTTTGGGTGCTGACCCTTGATAAAACATCGCATCCTAAAAAAAACACGTAAAACACCTTTGTTAGGTTAACTTGAAATTTTAAACAGTTTTATACAGTTATGTGTTGTGTAATGAATAGGATCAAGAAAGGGACGCTTAGATGGTTTGGGCATGTAGAGCGAATGAACGAAGAAACGAGTGTGAAAAGAATATGTGATGCTAAAGCGAATGGAATAAGTAGTCGAGGACGCCCGAGAAAGACATGGGACGATCAAGTAAATCAAATACTTGAATCGGGTCACGTGAAGAGTCAGAATAACAGAAGAGTATGTATGAGACGATGTTTGAATGTAAATGAAGCAAGGAGTGTGTGCCAAGATAGAGTTATATGGCAATCCGTCTCTTCTGCCTACCCCTGCGGGGAAACGGCGTGATGGTTAACTAGTTAGTGTTACCAAAGTAGTAATCACTAATGCAGGCGCAATTGGAGCAGTGGCCAATTGCCAAGGCGCTGATTTTTTAAAACAATGTTCGAATTACAATGTTACTTTGCAAATTAAACAAATTCAACAAAATGACAGCATTTACACTTTATCCATATTTTTTATTTATTTTATTTTAAAGTGAATACCGCACAGGAGTACCAACCGTCTGGAGCCAGTGGGACTATGGCATCCCCAATCGGGGTATGTTGTGAGGCTGAAGGTAGTGGGAGGGATGGGAAGTACCTGGCTATTCGGGTCTGGTCACCGAACACGGCTAAAGCCATTTCAAGCAACGTTTCGATTCTGAATGGCGGTCTTTCACCTGGTCGATACTAAGAGAATCTACCACTCTGGTACGTTTCGCAAATATGCAATATATTCGAGTATTATTTTATTTCATTGTGAAATTAGAAATATTAATTAGATAAAAAATATTTACACAGTGGGAACTTGAACCCGTGAACTTTAGATTACTAGTCGAGTGTCTTAATCAATAAAATAATTATTTTGAATATTTCGTTTGCGATTCACAAAGTTTTTTTTTTTTGTGAATACCGTACAAGAGTCTCAACTGCTCCCAACCGTCTGGAGCCAGTGAGACTATAGCATCCCCAATCGGGGTAGGTTGTGAGGCTGAAGGCAGTGAAAGGGGGAAGGAGATGGGGAATAGGAGGGTTGGTAATTACCTGGCTATTCAAAATCTGGTTACCAAACACGGCTTAAGTCCTTTCAAGCAACGTTTCGATTCTGAATGGTGGTCTTTCACCAGGGCGATATTTAGAGTATCTACCACCCTGGTATAATATATCCTTGAGAATAATATTATCAACGGAAAGGCAAAAGGTCTGAAGTGCCATTTCGTGAAGTTTTCATCAGATGACTTTAAAGTTTTTTGTTTTTTACAAAAAAATTCACAAGTCTTTAGTACCTGGTTGGATTTTGTAAAAAAAATAACTCAGGTAACTCAATGCTCTCTACTAAATAATTAACCATCACGCCGTTTTCCCGCAGGGGTAGGCAGTAAAGACAGACCGCCATATAACTCTGTCTTGGCACACACTCCTTGCTTCGTTCACATTCATACATCGTCTCATACATACTCTTCTGTTATTCTGACTCTTTACATGACCAGATTCAAGTATTTGATTTACTCGATCGTGCCATGTCTTTCTCCGGCGTCCTCGACTTCTTCTTCCTTCTCCCTAATGGGAAATATATTTTAGATGTCTGAAAGGCCCACAAAAGTCTTCAGAATCAAACGAGAGTCAGAGCATTCGATGCAGAAAAAAAAACTCATCAAAACTGCATTTTTAATTCATTTTTGACCAAAGTGGCGATTAAGCCCTTTTGCCTTTCCAGCGATAATATACAATACCAAGCATATAGCAGTCTACAACGTAGTGTTTATACCAACCCTGATACACGGCAATGAGGCATGGAACTGGCAGAGGAAGGATGAAAGTAGACTGAATGCTGAAGAAATGAGATCAATAAGGCGCGTGTTCGCTAAAACCATGTGTGACCGTGTTAAAAATGTGGATATTCGGATTAATGCAAGGCTGATGCAAGCCTAATGAATAGGATTAAGAAAGGGACGCTTAGATGGTTTGGCCATCTAGAGCGGATGAACGAAGAAAGGAGTGTGAATATCAAAACTGCATATTCAACTCACTTCTCAACATTTAAAATATTCAACAACCTTCCTATCGATATAATAGGTGTAAATAAAGAAGTATGAAATATTAAAAAAAAAACTCAAATTTCACTAAAATAACCTAAAATGTATGATATTCATTTTTAATCAAACAAGATTAATTTCAAGAAACCCATGATAGTGCTCCCTCCCTAAGCACGAGAATTTTCTCAATTAGAAAGGTCATAATCATTAACTAGAAAATAGACATTATATATTAATTGAATTTATATTATACCTACTGTTAGTATTGAGTAAAAAATGTTAATTCTATTTAAAAAAAAACTAATTTTCGACCAAAGTGTCTCATAAGCCTTTTTACCTTCAAGCGGCGATATATTGAAGAAGTATTTTTATACTATATATTTTTATCAGTTAAAAAAATACTTGACAAATAATACTTTGGTATTCGCTGTGGTCGCGGTGTTTAAACCCGGCGTGCGCTGATATAATTAATTAACTTTTATTATATTAATATTATAAAATAGCTATTATAATTAATAAACTTTTATTATATTAATATGTGTCATAACACATTTAATTCAAATAAACATAATAAAAGGTATATTTGCAGCACGTTCCAGAGTTGTAGATACTCCAAGTATCGCCCTGGTGAAAAACCACCATTCAGAATCGAAACGGCTTTGGCCCTGTTTGGTAACCAAATTTCTGTTCAAACCAAGACAACTTTTCAGACTCTCATTCCTTAAATTCATTAGAAGATTTTCACCATTATCTGTTCCTCACTACGAAAAATTAAAAAATACCTCCGACATACCATATTTTAAATTAGCTCTCATGCCCTAAAAATGAAAAAAATAATAATAAAAAAATTAAAAAACATAAAAAATATATGTGAGAATCAGCTAAATTATTATGATATGGTGATTGTGTCCTGCCAGAAGTAACCTGCCAGGTAAGTATGTTGCTGTATATTTATATAAACTAAGAATGAATATTAAGTAGAAATTAAGATTTGTACAGCGCCCTTGAGGTGATTTTTTCACAAAAACGGCGCTATACAAATTATCCAAATATTATTATTATTATTTGAATAGCCAGGTAATTACCAACCCTCCTATTCCCCATCTCCTTCCCCTTCTCACTGCCTTCAGCCTCACAACCTACCCCGATTGGGGGATGCCATAGTCTCACTGGCTCCAGACGGTTGGGAGCAGTTGAGACTCTTGTGCGGTATTCATTAAAAAAAATATAATAATTTTGAATGGATATTTTACTTCTACCTTACTGAAATTATTACCCACAGGTCTATCGTCAATCTCGAGCCGTGCAATAAGTCTCTCTTTCGCATTTCGGCAAGCGTCCTTGCACGGCTCCCCGAAGAAATTGGCCGGTGAGAATCATTTTAATTTTCTCGTCACACGCCGCCGCCAGTTGCCCATCCGTATAAATAGCCAGCTCTGCCGGCAGATGGCATCATTAATCCATCAGTCATTGCTGACTAGCGCCATCAGTCATCCAGTTCCACGGTTATCTCACCAACAGTTCCAAAATGAAGGTAAAAAAACATTTTTGGTTTTGGTGATGGGGTGCTTTTAAAAAAAAATGTTTTCAATATTTTTTTGTACAGTGCTAAACTCTTTGTATTTTAAAATATTTATTAAATCTCTAGTAGGAGTTGTTTAAAAACATAACTTGTTTCCTCACCGTAGTTTTTATATTGAAATATATTTGATCAAGTTGTATTATTGTTCATCTAATTTCGACCTGAAATTATTTAATTTTTTTATAGCATTTGATCCTAAGTCATGTTTTTTTGTTTCGACTTCATTCCTTCTGTTTTTATTTCATATCACATTCATAGTGGTAGATACTCTAAGCATCGCCCTGGCGAAAGACCACCATTCAGAATCGAAACGTCGCTTGAAATGGCTTTGGAAGTACGAGTATTTGGTGACCAAATCAGATACATCTCAACCTTTCTCTTCCCAATCTTTTTTCCTTCCCCACTACCTTCACCCTCACAACATACCCCAATTGGGGATGTCATGGTCCCACTGGCTCCTAGACGGTTGGAACAGTTGAGACTCTTCTGTGGTATTTTCAATACAAATATATTTTTAACAAATATTTTCAAATATGGCCTTAATTTTACCTTCGAACCAGAATATTTCTTACACTGCCTTTCCTTCATCTATATTTTTTTCATATCCTTACTACTAAAGTTACAAGAACCAAAATTACATTAATTACGAGTTCACTTCTTCCTTATTTTTTAATATGGTTTTAATATATACCGACCAATACAAAAAAAATCTTCCAACTAATTCCAATTTAACAGTTTTTTTAAATTATCACTTAACTATTTCTGTAAAAAATACCACTATTAGATGCACTGGTCGATATTTTTCATTTTGCAAATATACTTTTGACTCTACCTCACACACTCTCTTCTATATCATCAGCTCAAGTTTCTTATTTTATGTTTATTTCGGAATTATTTTTTGTCTTACCTTCCTACAATTATATTCTTGACCATCGACAACAAAACTGAGCTTTTCACTCTATTCTAAAGTCTAAATAAAATCATCGAATACTCTTTTATTTTCAACGCACTGAGTTCCATAAAACTTTGAAAATTATTCCCATGATCACTTTTATTACAAACTACTTCTCATGGTAATATTTAGCCTCTTCTATACATACTCGTACTCTCCATTGGTTGTATCCGCTCACCATTCACCTCTAGTCTTCTTCAATCCTTCTCGTCTCTTACAATCCTTTTCACTGGGGCATCTGCTTGATCATCATTTCGAGTGTCTTGCTATTTTACATTCTTTTAAAATGTCCAGTCCATCTTTTTTATTTTATTAATTATTTTATACTAACGGATCATTGTCTTCAGAGTGGTAGACACTCTTAGTATCGTTCTGGTGAAAGACAATCATTCAGAATCGAAACGTCGTTTAAAATGGCTTTATCCTTGTTTGGTTACCAGATCTGAATAGCCAAATACTTCTCAACTTTCCTCTTCCCCATATCTTTCTCCTGCCTTCAAGCTTCAGTCTCAAAACACACCCTAATTGGGGATGCCATAGTCTCACTGGCTCTAGACGGTTGAGAGCAGTTGGGACTCTTGTGCGGAATTAACTGTAAAAATTGTCCAATTACATAAAATACATAACACGGAACAAGAGAAAAAGAGCAACAGAGAAAGAACAGCACATACACAATAGTTGAATGAAGCTATGACAAAAATATACATTTTGTTGACAGAACATTCAAGCCAAAGCCTGAACAAGGTTTTGGAAGATTCAATGATGTTAGACATACAATTGTTATTTACAGAATCTTACGATGGTCTCATGCTTTATTAGATCAATTAATTTTAATTGTACGATCCATTTTCAGTGTAGGCCCAAAGTATTTTGCGTTCAAAGATTACTAATTTCGATGTCCTCTATTTTGGTGGTCGCTATAACTTGGCATGTTTGTTTTCCAGATGATTTCAGCCCTATTCCTGCTGTCCTGCGCGGCCATGGGGGCTCTTGCTGGCCCAGCCAGCGCCCCCAGCGCTCCCAGCGCCCCCAGCGCCCCCTACGCTCCCAGCGGATGGAAACCGAGGGGACCCTCGTTTGACCTCCCTACCAGAACGATTCAAGAGGTACAACAACAGGTATGTTTTTTAAATGTTTACTCTTTCGCTGTGGATTTAAGTGGCTGGTAGTACTTCAAAGCACTTGTAAAATTAATTCAAAGTTCCCCGAATTGTCTGTTTTGCACAGAGTCAAGAGTTTTTTTTATCGTAAATCTAAACCGGAATAAACTATCAAACTTATCATTTGGGCGCAACGCTATTTTTGTTGCTAGCAACTAGAATCGTATATAAATGAGAAACGAAGACTTAAGAGAATCTGTTTCCTGTTACATAAATTACCTATCGACGATCTGCGTGGTCGAGTGGTAGACGCTCGACTACGAATCCAGAGGTCTTTATTTAATTTAATTAATGTGTGACATATCACGTTTAATTATCATAAAAAAATATACATAGTATATTTGCGGCACGCTCCAGAGTGGTAGATACTCCAAGTATCGCCCTGGTGAAAGACCACCAATCAGAATCAAAAGGTTGCTTGAAATGGCTTTAGCCGTGTTTGATGACCAGATCTGAATAGCCAGGTACATCCCAACCTTCCTCTTCCCCATCTCCTTCAACCCCCTACTGCCTTCAACCTCACAACATACCCCGATCTGAGATGCCATAGTCGCACAGGCTCTAGACAATTGAGAGCAGTTGGCACTCTTTTGCGGTATTCACTTTAAAAAAATAAAAAATATACTTAATATTCCGATAACATGACATATGTTTTTTAAAATTTAAATTCGAATTAACTTATTAAATCTTTATGCTTTTACTGTGGTATTCATTATTGAAACAAAACAAATATTTTTTTACTTCATATACAGAATTTAAAAGGGTTAGATTGCAAACGAGACTCGAACTTGGAACCTCTCTTCATCCGGGAGTAACGCCTCTGCCAACTGAGCTACCCAAACATTTTTTAATACTGTCGTTTTTGGTTTCACAGTATCTCGCCCGCACCAAATATTTGTCGCAAAATAAATACCGCAAATGAAAAAAAATTCAAAGTTTATTTTGTTACGGTGAACTCTTCCTCGCCATTATTTAAATACACATTTTCAAGGTGCAAATCCACTACGGTCAACTCAAACGGTAAATATTTCAAGAACACAATAACACAAGTACACCGATTCAATGTTTTTTTGACCTAAATATTCATTACCTTATTACCAATTCTAGTTTAATTGCCATTCTTTGCATGAATTACACACTCGATATTCCTCCAAATCGACACTTCTCTTAAAACAACCTAAAAATGTTCCCAATCTGCTTCAGTTTAGCATATCTTCAAAGACGGATGATGCAATCTGAGGACATTTTGTGAATAGCAAATAATAAATATTGTGCAATTGACAAAATTGCTGTGTCCTTTTTGTGGAACGTCGGTGGCTACCCGACTAGTACGTGAATGAATTAACAATAGTTTAGTCCGTAGTGATTCACTAATTTTATTGATTATTGAGTAATACGATAACCTTGCAAAGGGAGTCAAGGATAATATTAGGTAAATTTATAACCTTTTGTAGCGGGTGATGAATTACTTATTTTTAAATAATGTCAATAATTGAAACACAAATATGAAACAGAAAAAAGCCAGAAACTAAGAAGAACAATGGTCATGACCGAGACTCGAACTTGGAACCTCTAGTCTATCCGGGAGTAACAAGTATTAAACGATCTCATACTTTTATTGAAAATTATTAATATTTGAATTTCTTTCAATTTTAGGCTGCCACCTTTTGATAATATTTAAATTTCCACCCGAACACATATTGAATACCTAGATGGTGTCTTGGATAAATATATATATTTTTAAATACGGAAGTTCTTTTGACTTCTTACCAAGTCGAGAATAAATATTAAAAGTAGAATAAAATTAAAAGCATTGTTGCTTATTTATTATTAAATATTTGAATAATATCAATAATCTAAAGAACAAATATAAACAGAAAAAAGTCAAAAACGAAAAAAAAGCAATGGTCATGACCGAGACTCGAACTCAAAACCTCTACTCTGTCCGGGAGTAACAATCTGCCAATTGGGCCATTAAGAACTTATTAGAAAGCGACATTTTTAAACGACCTCATACTTCTATTGAAAATTATTGGTATTTGAATTTCTTCCAATTTTAGGCAGCCATATTTTTGTTTCTTTGGATTATAAGCATTAATGCTTTAAAGTTAATTCCAATTTTAATAATTATTCATTTAATTTCGGATTGGTAGTACGAACCGTGTAAAAAAACCCTGGTTTTTTGTGAGTACCGTACAAGATCCTAAATCTCCCAAAGCCAGTGGGTCTATGCCATCCCCAATTTATAGGAAAGTGGGAAGAGATGGAGGAAGGTTGTGGAGGACCTAGTAATTTCAAGCAGCTGGTGATTTGGTGAATAACGCACAAGAGTCCCAACTGCTCTCAACCGTCTGGAGCCAGTCTAGGGCATCCCCAATCGGGGTATGTTATGAGGCTGGAGATAGTGGGGAGGGGAAGGAGATGGGAAAGAGGAAGGTTAAGAAGAAGCTGGCTATTCAGACCTGGTCACCATCTGGCATCACAGCATACTTAAAAGCAGGATACCGTAGTTCCACTGGCTCATGACAGAAGCAGTTGGGAATATTGAATTGTATTAAAAAAAAGTTCCAACTACCATACTCCTAACGTTCTGGAAGCCAGTGGGACTATGGTCCCCCAATAGGGGTATGTTGTGAGGCTGAAGGTGGCGGAGAGAAGACGGAGATGGGGAATATGGAATGTTGGGAAGTACCTGATCATTCAGATCTGATACCTGATCATCAGACCAAACGCGGCTAAAGCCAACTCAAGCAACGTTTCTAATCTAAACGGTGGTGTTTTACCAGGGCGATACTTAGAGTATCTACCTCTCACTAAACAGTGATAGTGATGACATAGTTTCACTGGCTTTAGGTAGTTGTTTCAACTAGTGCGACTTCACAAAAATAAAAGCGATAATTTACGCCTTAACTTAATTTTTTTTAAAGAATGACAAAAAAATTCCGGGTTACAAATAAACTGACATTATTTGAAAAACTCCTACTAAAGATGTTGCTTGTGCAATGATAAAGGACTTAGCTAGCATGAGAATTGAACCCACGACTCCCGGATGTAAATCCGACGCGTTTATCTATTCAGCTACTAACCGGTCATAATCATTGTACATCACAATCAATTAGTACCAATCCATTACTTGGCCAAGAACCGTCCCATTACGAAGGCCGTTGATAGTCTACATGCAGTCTAGATCTACCATAAACAATGGGTAATCAATGCCTCTGAGTATTGCCCCAGTTTTTTTTAGTTACTGTAGGCTCTCTGCAGGTCGTAAACTCATCAGTAGTCGAGGGGGATACTAGCAAAAAGTTACGCAAAATCGTTACGTCAGAATGAACTCGAAGCGTTTGTGACGGAACGAGCGTTGATATTTGATGGTGTACCCAAATTATCGCCCACCATACAAACGTTCTTACCTTTAGTATCTGTAGAGAAAGCCAAATATTTTTACCCAAACCTATACAAATTTACGATAAATCACTTTCTCCGGGTTTTCACGTCGTAAACCGTGAGAGTAGAAAGAGGATCGCAAGACAAGTTTTCCGTCTCCGCATAAGATAGCACCACTTTATGCGAGGTATTTTATGTGAGCATGTTTTCCAATAACTCCCGAAAAGTTCTGGCGAAATAAACGCTACACCATGTCGACATTTGCTATTAATGAATGTTAAAAGGTGTGTCGTAAAGCTATCCCTCTGGCATATTATTTTTCTGAGGTCAATACGTATTACTATGAAAATTAAGAACAAATTTGACCATGTCGACGACATGTTGGTTATTAATGAATGTTAAAAGGATTGTCTATTTTATCCTAGTGGCATATTATTTTTATGGGTCACGTATTTCTATGAATTTTCGAACAAATTTTTTGGTACAGTTTTCCGTTAATTATGAGACATTTCTGCAAAAATATTTTAACAACGTTTGGCTATTTTTTCTATAGTCTTTAGTTTTAAGTTATGATTTTTATGGGTATTTCCTGTTTTTCTAACATTATTAATTTTCGGCAAAGATTTTCCATTTCAGTTTTCCGTTAATTATGAGACATTTCTGCAAAAATAAATAAATTGGGGATGTTGAGACACTGAAAGAAGTGTAAAAAGGGTTATGAAGGGTAGAGAAGGTTTGGAGCTTAGAGTAACAGTGTATAGAGAGAGCTAATTATCTTTACCCAATCTATACACACTTGCGATAAATCACTTTTTCCGGGTTTTTACGTCGTAAACCATGAGAGAGAAAGAGACAAAAAAAATAACACATCGCTTTTATGTACTGTAAGGATGATCTTGGTCTCCCGCGTCTCCGGGGACTCCGCCCACATGTTTTATTATGCGATTAAACTGGACACAAATAAACGGTTTTTTAGGTTATATGCTATATTTGTGTTGATGTCAATACTGTGAAAAAGTGGTCATACGAATAAACAAAAACATTATGTCGACATGTGCTATGAATGGATGTATAAATAATAATAATTATATTTGATTAACTTAAATAGCACCGTTTTTGTGAAAAATCACCTCAAGGGCGCTACCCTAGCTCTAGCCTAGCCACGCCTAAGTCTGCCGAGTCCGGCAAAAAATCATCAAAAACTGACTACACTGCCATGGATAGGTACCACTCTATGTACTCTAAGGTTTGAAGGTAGAAGGATATTCGGAACTTGTCAATAAACAAAGCTAAACTCATTCCAAGCATTTTTTTTTATCTTTTCGTATTTCTTTTGCATCTATCTCTGTACTCAACTTGAAGAAAAACAAAAATTAAAAAATGGTCTTGTCAACAGATGAAATAATTTAGAAGCACTAGAAATAGAGAAAGCCAATAAAAAATAATTTTTATCATTAACAGTCATCAATCCTAAAGAATGCCTAGATTACGATTGCCTACTGTTTTAATTGAATTTAATAAATAATGTTCCTGGCAGGACAGTTACAAGACAGAACCTACCATACTATTGTAACAATTCTACTTCAACCTGGCAATATTACACCCCTATGCGACGAATTAAACATCTGGAATAAAAATACTTTAGTGTTGTTGATATACGAGTATTTAGTACGTCAATACCACAATATAAGCATACCTTGGTACAGTTTTATTTGATGAAACTATTTAACTCTGGATGTGCCTGTTATTCGATACTATTTTTCCTTTCTTGTACAATATCTTTGCACTGTTTATGGGTATATTATTTTTTTAATGTGAATATTTGTGTAAAAGCCTTTAACAGGCGTAAATAAATAGCTGTAAATTCTAAAAATGAATGATTTTTTACCCTACAGGTACCGAAGGCCTACGGAGAACCCCAGGAAGAGGTCCAAGAAACTGGAGCTGATATCGAGGTGTCAGAAGAAGAGGTCCAGTACACTGGAGAGATTGGAACCACTCCTGTCACTTTAGAATATGGACTCCCATTGACCGAACTTCCCGAGGAAGAGTTCAACCCGACCACTGAGGCTGTAGAAGCCGAGGAAGAACTAAGCATCCAAGGTATTTAATTTTTTTAATAGTGAATACCGCACAAGGTAGTGGGGAGGGGAAGGAGATGGGAAAGAGGAAGGTTAAGAAGAAACTGGCTATTCAGACCTGGTCACCATCTAGCATCACAGCATACTTAAATGCTGGATACCGTAGTTCCACTGGCTCATGACAGAAGCAGTTGGGAATATTGTATTGTATTAAAAAAAAGTTCCAACTACCAAACTCCCAACCGTCTAGAGCCAGTGGGACTATGGCGTCCCCAGTTGGGGTATGTTGTGAGGCTGAAGGTAGTGGGGAGGGGAAGGATATGGGGAAGAGGAAGGTTAAGAAGAAGCTGGCTATTCAGACCTGGTCACCATCTAGCATCACAGCATACTTAAATGCAGGATACCGTAGTTCCATTGGCTCATCACAGAAGCAGTTGGGAATATTGTATTGTATTAAAAACTACCAGGGAAGAGGAAGATTGGTAAATACCTAGCTATTCAGATCTGGTCACAAATGGCTAAAGCCGTTTCAATCAAGCAACGTTTCGATTCTGAATGGTGGTTTTTCACCTATTGAATCCACCACTCTAAGACGTGCCGCAAATATACTATGTATTATTTTATATGAATTAAATGTGTTATGGACACATATTGATTGAATAAAAGTTATTTGCGCACGCCGAGTTTGAACCCGCGACCTTTGGATTCGCAGTCGAGCGTCTTACCACTCGACCACGGAGACCGTCGTACGATATCAACGGTTTTCGGGTGGATCCACCAAGGTTTCATTGAGCAGAAATTAATCCAAAGGTCATAACTAACTAACCATCGTCGTTTTCGGGTAGGCAAAGATGATAGACTGCCATACAACTCTGTCTTGGCTTGGACTTCTCGCTTCATTCACATTCTGTCATACTGACTCTTCACATGGCCCGAGTCAAGTATTCGATACACCCGATCTTGCCATCGTGTCTTTCTCGGGCGTCCCCGACATTTATTCCATTTACTTTCGCGTCATGTATTCTTTTCACACTCCGTTCTTCGTTCATTCGCTCTACATGCCCAAGCCATCAAAGCGTTCCTTTCTTGATCCTATTCAGTACGCATGGTTTTACCGCACATACGTCTCAGGAATCTCATTTCTACAGCATTCAGTTAACTCTCATCAGTATATTTGCGGCACGCAATATAATGCGTCACACTACTTCAGTTTTTACTGGTACAACTCCTTCGGATATAAAATACCTTGTCTATATGTGCGGCGTAAACAAATGTTTAGTTTCTTTTATTAAACTATGTACTCGTATATTTCTACACCATCTTTATATCAATCAGCTCTTAATGTGATTTTTATAGTATGAAATTTCTAACTTTATTTCATAATTTTTTTTATTTAAGACCTGACCGGTTTCACCTTATGACGGGCATTTTCAGACTGGTACAATTTTAATTAAATCTATGGCATATATACTATTAGTATCCGGAATGGACGCTTATTGAGTCACATAGTGAACATCTGTGACTTTGGGTTTTGTTTTATTGCTGACAGAGGAGGCTTTACAATAACATTAAAAAATACACTCGGGTAGTTTTATTACCTTCTGAGAGACGAGTTACATAGACAAGATGGATTTACTTAAAATTGTATCAGTCTGAAGATATCCGTCATAAGGTGAAACCGGTCAGGTGTAAAATAAAAAAAATAGTGGAATTAAGTTGAATATTTGGTATTATTAAAATGGAGTTCCATCACGAATTGACAGTTAAAAATTAGAAAAAACCTCTTAATGTTTTTAATGAATAAGTGTTTTTATGAGATCTTTGTTAACCCACTGCCGGGCGCGCTGTTGTGAGGCACATGACCGGGCGCGCGCCGCACTGGGTGCGGGATCTCAAAATTCCACTTTTTTCATCAAAATGTTTGTCGTCTACACGTGGGAAGTGATTATTCCAGAAGGATAAAGTTATTCTGTATAGATTCACATATATTTCAATAGTTATACAATCCAACGTTAGGTATAATATTATATGAACAGGAAAAAGTCTAAACTACAAGAATGAACACTATAAAATGTTTTGAAAAATATAAACATATTTTTTAATTGCATCCATCTCAGTAGCAGTGTTTCTAGCTGCTTGTTTAGGACCTGGGAAAACTTTTCTTAATATTCTTAGCTCTCACCCGCGCCTGTGATACTACTGGATTTCTGCACTTTCTAACGAGATTTTAACTGACTGATGACGGTGAGATGAGGGCAGATTGCGTGCATAGAACGAAAATATAATGAACAGCGATTACCTAAAGTTCCGAGACATTTAGTCCATTAATAAACCATTACAACTCGTGTAACTTTAAAATGCTTCTAGGTCTTCCTGGAGTAGAGCCAGCAAAGGAGTTCCGCTCCCTCCCCAACAACGAGCGTCTTCGCGACCGTCGCGTCCAGCGCCTCCGGGCCCAGCCTAAGCAGAAGGTCGCCAGGCTCCAGGCCCAACCCTCGAAGCAGCAGGAGCAGTTCTTCCAGGGCCAGTTCCAGCAGCAGTTCCAGCAGCAGAGGCAGTTCCAAAGGCAACAGGTTGCTTTCAGCACCACCAACGGGTTCCAGCCCCCCCTTCCGCAGCAGGCTGTTTCGCATCAGTTCGGCGCCAAGCAACTGCAGCAGAGTGCGAAGGCTGCTCCGAGGACCCAAGGGTCCGCTGCCCAGCAGACTGGAAGGTTCACAGCTCCCCAGAACTTGGCTCCCAAGCAGAGGTTGAGGCCAGCGCCCGTGTTCCAACAGAGGTACAAAACAAAGTAAATCATCTATTACTTCCCAACCTTTCCTCCCCACTAACTTCAACCTCCCAACATACCCCAATTAGGGATGCCATATGCCACTGGCACGTCTGAAAACAGATGGGACTCTCGTGCGGTATTCATAAATGCGAAGAAAACACATAGATTGGTAATCTGCTAAGAACAGTAATCAGCCTGCTCTGCATTTATCTATTTATGATGGTCGAGTGTTGCGACGCTCGACTACGCATCCAGAGGTCGTGGGTTAAAAATAAATCAGTAAATATGTGTCATAACACATTTGATTCATACAAAAAATCTACATAGTATATTTGCAGCACGTTCCAGAGTGGTAGATACTCTAAGCATCGCACTGGTGAAATACCACCATTCAGAAACAAAGCGTTGCTTGAAATGGCTTTGGCCGTGTTTGGTGACCAGATATGAATAGCCACATACTTTCAAACCTTCTTCTTTCCCATCTCCTTCCCTCACCACTACCTTCAGCCTCACAAAATACCCCCTATCAGGGATGCCATAGTCCAACTGGCTTCAGACGGTTGGGACTCTTGTGAGGATAGAATGCCGGCGTTGTTCAGTAATAAGTACCAAACGTTCTTTGTACTAATCTATTCAGTGATTATAAATCATCTTCTTTCTTTTCGATTCAATATTTAACATTCGTACCAGTAAAATTTACCTCCATATTTTGTTCAACATTTATGTCCAATCAATCTTCATTAAATTAGAGAAATTCTATATGCTGAAAACTTCTAAAAATTCAATGCATTGAATTCTTAAATTTTAGACAAAACGCTGGCAAACATTTTAATACTTTAAAGTTTTGTTCAAATTTTTTAAAGTTAATTTTAAAACTACGTATTTTTTTAGGTTTGTCCAGAGCCAGAGACAAGAACAGGCCGTAGAAACCTATGCCACCCCCGCCCAAGAAGCCGAGATTGGAGGATCACCCGCCCAGGAGTATGGATCACCCGTCCAGGAGTATGGAGCACCCGCCCAGGAGTACGGACCACCCGCCCAGATCGCACCACAGGAGGAGCTCGATGTTGACCAGCCAGAAGATGTCGAAACAGAAGAGGAACCAGAACTGCCCCAGGTTGAAGAAGAGGTATGAAATTTGACTATTGTAAGAAGCGTGAAGAAGTTGAACAAAGATCTGCAGAAAACAGTCAAAAAATTCCGCAATTGTTGTTTTGATACATGCAATGATGACTTCACAACATGTTGGGTTTAAAGCTCCTACATTAAACTTTCTAACATGCCTACCTTCTTTATTAAATTTGCTTCAAAGTTCAAGTTTGAAAAGTTCAATATGTTGATTGCTGCTCTTCAATCATCACTCTTCTAATTATGAGCATCATTCTCCACTGTCCAGAATGTTAAGACTTGTTAACTCAATCCACGGTATTGACATTTTTGGTACCAGTCTAAATTATTTTGGTCATTCTTTACGACTCTACCAAAACCTTGTTCAAGCTCTGACTTGAATGTTATTTCTAATGTATATTTTGTCCTATTTTTGTCATTGCTTCATTTAATATTATGTGTGTGCTGTTCTTTCTCTGTTGCTCTTTTTTCCCATTTCGTGTTATGTATTTTTTTGTAATTGGACAATGGTCGTTAGTATATAAATAATCAAATTTAACTAAAATTGAGACAAGATCACCACCAAATATTTGAATCAACGTTGCTCGTTTGACGCATTAAGAAAATGATTTTATGTAATAGAACTTGGTGTTTTGAACGAAAATCTGATCTCATATAAATCTCAATTCTACAAGCCTTGTCATAAACCCATTCATTGCTTACTAAAATTAACATAAAAGGACATATTAATGCCATATGAATGACAGATCAATTTAAACTGACGAACAGTGACGGGTTTCCATGTGCCCTGCGGAACGACTCAAACCAACATGGCTGTATCTGTTAAGAACAGTTCAAAGCAAGAGGCGGCACAACGCTCGTGGCGCGTTATGCGCATACCGGTCACATCTCTGTCAACGCACGACGAGCTGTGTCAGCAATGAACGTGTCAAAATATATACATACTACAAAATGATCAATAACACCTTTCATCAAATTTGCAGACAACTGAAGCCAACGATGTTTTCGGAGATGAACAAGAAGTCGACGGTGGTGACGTAGCCATCTCCAATGCCGTCGCTGGAAGATACGTACTTCTCCAGCAGTCTGGAAGACCAGCTAAACTCAGGGCTGGAAGAACCCCAAAGGCTGCCAAGCTGAGGTAAATTACACAACTAATTTTTTCTAAAATTGATGGAGCAATAAGAAGACATTGATGGGTAATCAGAAATATTACAATTTAACGTCTTGTCACTGTTCCAATTTTTCTAGATGGGTGTAAAGCCTCAAATTGGCCGTTTAATAGTAAAGTAACTTTCTTTCTTTAGTGTTTCGGCAATTGTGTTTTTTTGACATTGAACTTGTCTTTCATAAAAATGCGTTCATTCAAACAAATTTTCAACTATTAATTGCTAGCGTAAAACTATTCAACAATTGGGCAATTACTTGGTATAGATATAAAATCAGTAAAGGGGTTAATTGGAATATTAATAAGACAGTACTACGTTAGACGACAATTAATGCGGCATTGCAGATTTTAGAGGTGTAAAGCATTAATAGTTGTAGTAATATTTATTTATTTATCATTTTACTTGAACATACATTTTTTTATTGGTTGGTATATTGCTCATCCCACTAGGCGTAAGCCTGTATTGGGATGGCAATTTGCAAAAGTGGTTTGCTAACTACATAGTAACATGTTAATATCGAAAATATAGTACATACTGGTACATAATAAAAATAATATGAGTAAATGACAAATTTGAAGATAAAAAATCTACATATTAAGAACTCAATTAAACTTGGTTTTTATTATGATAGAGTAACATTGATTCAGCTATAGTTTTTAATCAAACGGAAGCTCAAACATATCAACAGAGACACATTGTGTAACCAGAAGACGTCGCTAAACCCCCAATGACAACTCTGGTAAATTTTATTAAAGGAATTGGACTACTGTCGAAAACCAAATAGGCTCATTCTCCGAGTGCTTGCAAGACCTGTGCAAACCATCACCTTATGTATTCACAATAATAATTAGAGTAGAACACGAATGACAACTACTTAAAAATGATAACATCTTTGTATTGTTTTATTTTCAAGGGCGCAAACCAACCTCAGGCAAATCACTGAACCAATCTTCACGTACAACCAGTTTGGACAGCTTGTCAGAATCTTCTAAGCTACTACCATGAATTCATCTAAAAATATCAATATTATACCACACTTCGATTACATACAACCTTAATTTAACCATTTTTCAGTTCTGGAAAAAACCACTAAAAATTTCAAGATTTGTTTTAGCATTACAAAAATTCATATATTTTCAAAGTTCTTCCATCAAAGCATGTGTCAGTATTTTCTGAATACTCATTGCATTCAGTATAAATAATGTATCCAACTTCCATATTTATTTTCATAGTAACAAATTGCCAATGTTAATACGTTTTTAATGTTTGTAGTAATTAATTCACTCGTTTTATATAGCACACTAAAAGAAAACCTTTATTATTTGGAACTTTAAGAAATTGTTTTTCGAAAAGTTTGTTTAATTATAAATATGTTTCGGTTTATTGGGCCAACCTTACCAACACGTTATAATAATTCTGTATTTATCAGTTTATTTTATATGATTTACTTTTTTAATAAAAATATATTTTACGAAAATATTTTTAATAATTTTCTTTTCTTCCAATTTCTTTTCCTGATGGAGGATAGAAGGGTAGACAGAGAGGTTGTACCACCACACATCTCTGTATTGGCACACACAGATTGCTTCATTTACGTTCATGCATCGTCTCATACATACTCTTCTATTCATCTGAATCTTGACATAGCCCCACTCTACAGATTTATGGTAGTATTAATTTGAGTTTGTAACCAATTGCAAACTTGTATGTGTTAATATAGAAAATTTATTTCCTGAATATATACATCGTCACCGAAAAGGCAAAAGGGCTGAAGCGCAATGAAGCGGGAAGTGAATGCACTTTAAAGTTTTTTGTTTTACAAAAAAACATAATTCTTCTGTACCAGGTTGAATTTTGAAAAAAAAGTTAACTCAGGTAACTCAATGGTCTTACTGAGTTACCCAAAGCGACCAAACCCACAAAAGTCCTAAACTTGTGTCGCTTGAGTCAAGCCTTCTCCCTAACGGTAAATATATTTCATATGTCTGAAAGGCCACAAAAGTCTTCAGAATCAAACGAGAGTCAGAGCATTCTATGCAAAAAAAAAACTGATCAAAACTGCATATTTAACTATTTTTTTAAGTGTCTGTGATCAGACGAATGTTTGGTGATCAGATCTGAATAGCCAGGTACTTCCCAACATTCTTTCTTCTCGATCTCCTTTCCCTCCCCACTACCTTCAGCCTCACAACACACCCCAATTGGGGATGCCAAGGGAGCAGTTGGGGCTCTTGTGCGGTATTCATTATCAAGTTTGTTTTTTGAGCCCGCGATTCTCGACCACGGAGGCTATCTATGAGTGAATAAAAAATATTTTTATAATAATAAATATTTTTATTTAAATTAAATCACAAAATCCAAACTATAATTTTTTGTCTTATTGTCTACGGCGGGCAGAGAATATAGTCCACAACTTAACGGTAAAGAATCAATAAGCATATTGCACGTTTCTCATTAAAGCTTCAAAGAAGCATATTGCATGTTTCTCATTAAAGCTTCAAAGAAGCATATTGCACGTTTCTCATTAAAGCTTCAAAGGAGCATATTCCACGTTTCTCATTAAAGATTCAAAGAAGCATATTGCACGTTTCTCATCAAAGCTTCAAAGACGGAACGTCAGTGAATCTCGCAAGGATTTTCCAGGAAAAGGGTGGCTTAATATCCTTCGTTGTTTCCTCCTGAGTATGCTCCGTTGGCTGGACCCCTGGCGTATCCTGACTGGGTCTCCTCGTACCTGATCTTGGGTCTGTACCCACCCTCGTCAGCCTCGTAGGTCACGATCTGAAAAAAAAAGATTTTTTTATAAAAATGAATCCCTTAAAGTCTAATAGAGCCATATGGACAACTAAGCAGAATCAATGCGACAAACTAGCCATCGATTTTAGATTATCAATATCGCTGACAACCTCCGTGGGCGACTGGGAAGACCTCTATATATGGAAGGAGAGCTACATATTTTTACCCAACCTATACAAACTTGTGATAAATCACTTTCTCCGGGCTTATACGTCGTAAACCGCGAGAGAGAAAGAGACGAGACAAGTTCTCACGTAATATAGCACCACCATTCGGTATGTAAGCATGTTCTCCGTCACCCGCGTCTCCGGCGACTCCATCCACTACGTTTTGATATGCGACATAACTGGACATAACTTGGCGGTTTTTTAAGTTATATGCAAATTTTTTGTTTATAACAATACTGTGAAAAAGTGGTTTTACAAATAAACAAAAACATTATGTCGACATGTGCTATGAATGGATGTATAAATACCCTAGCCCTAGCCACGCCCGAGTCAGGCAAAAATTATAAATACTGACTATAGAAGCGCTCCCTCCTGTATATTATTGCTCTGAGGGTTAGACGCTCGACTACGAATCCAGAGGTTCCGGATTCAAACCCGACGTGCGCAAATATTTAAAAAATATTTATATATGTCATAACACAATAAATTCATATAAAATAGTATGAAGTACATTTGCGGCACGTTCCAGAGTGGTAGATACTCTAAGTATCGCCCTGTTCAAAGACCACCAAGAATCCCAACTGCTTCCAATCGTCTTGAGCCAGTGAGACTATGGCATCCCCACAGGGGTATGTTATGAGGCTGAAGGTAGTGGAGAAGGGAAGATGATGGGGAAGAGGAAGGTTGGAAAGTACCTGGTTATTCAGATCTGGTCACCAAACACGGCTAAAGCCATTTAAAGCCACGTTTCGATTCTGAATGGTGGTCTTTTACCAGGGTGATACTTAGAGTATCTACATCTTTGGAACATGCCGCAAATATACTATTTTCTATGAAATAAATGTGTTTAGACACATATTTATTAAATAAAATTTATATTCGCAGTTTGGGTTTAAAACCGCGACTTTTGGATTTAAAAAATTATATATAATAAGACAACCAAACAGTATGCGATCTAATGTTCCTACTTCTAAATCACAGTTCTTACTGTTTGAGGAGTCAAATACGTGCATTTTAAAAAGGCGAGAGTGAAGGATCATGTCCAATTTTATTTTGAACAGGTGAGGTAATTAATTTGAAGAGATAAAATAAATATAACTTGAGTTACGCCTTAATAAGCAACACGCATAACAGCTACGCTACGATTCAAGGCGCGCTACTATCAAGTAGGAGTCGTATGAAAAAGGCAACCAAACAAGGTAGTGATTTTTCGAAGGATGTTTACCTGTTTCCTGCCGTCGGGAAGAAGGACGAAGTACTCTCCCTCGGTCATCTCCCCTTGCCTGGACTCCTTGTGGCCAAAGTCGTTACCGGATGGCTCGTCCTTCACCGTGTACTCAAACTGGTAGTTGGCGGGCTCCTGGAAGGACAGATAGCATCAACAATTTGAAAGGGAAGGGGAAGGGGAAGGGGGAAGGGGAAGGGGAAGGGGAAGGGGAAGGGAAGGGGAAGGGGAAGGGAAGGGAAGGGGAAGGGGAAGGGAAGGGAAGGGAAGGGGAAGGGGAAGGGGAAGGGGAAGGGGAAGGGGAAGGGGAAGGGGAAGGGGAAGGAAGGAAGGGAAGGGGAAGGGAAGGGGAAGGGGAAGGGGAAGGGGAAGGGGAAGGGGAAGGGGAAGGGGAAGATATTTTTCCTCAACTCACATTGTTCTGATCATCCCCATATCCGTTACCTCCGGAGTATCCCTGGTTGGCGGGCAGGTACTGGTTGGAGGGGGCTCCGTAGTTAGAGGAAGTCTTTGGGGCTCCATAGTTGGAAGATGGCCTACGCAAAAAAATACAGTTGATACAGTGAGATATTTTGACAAAAAAAAACGATGCTGGAAATCTTGAATGCTAGATTTAATATTTTGAATGTAGTTGTAGCAAACTTGGGAATTAAAAAAGGATAAGAGATGTTTAAAAGAACTGGAGTCTGCTTTTTAGATTTTAACGGTTAAAAGAATTACCATATTGTGCTTCCTTTTTTTAGCCAAAGTTAAAAAACCTTGTAGTGTTCGGCACATCTGCCCTGATGATGGACACTGCAAGGCTCTTCAAATGTTGCCCAAAGGATGAGGAAGCATCCTTTACACCATAAAAAATCAATCATCATAGAGTCGGCTATATTTGATTTTTATTTGTCTCTGATTGATTAATATCCCAAATAAATATTGCGAATACAGATTGTATGTTGGAAAAAGAAAAGAAAATCCTTAGCCTGAGCCAAATATATGGAAATGATTGAAAAAATCTCAGTGGTGCTTAGTGCCAATATTGATTATCAAAAAATTAGGGAAAAAATCTTTAAATATTATTTATACATGTATATGTATATATACCGAGAAAAAGGTGGATCAAGTAATATTGCCATCGGTATTTGAAAACATTAGGCGTTTTTTTGCATCAAGTGAAGTAAAGAATAATTCGTCAAATTATTTAAAAAAACCTTAAAAGTAATTAGGGTACTGTGTTCTAGCCTAGGGAAAGAGTGAAGTTTATAACTGTTACCTTGATTGCCTAGTTTGGGATTTTGGGGCACCGTATTGGCTTGATGGAGTGCTGAAACCGGTAGATGGAGCACCGTACTGGCTTGATGGGGCACCGTATTGGCTTGATGGGGATTTGTACTGGCTTGACGGAGCACCGTACTGGCTTAATGGGGCACCATATTGGCTTAATGGTGACTTGTACTGGCTTGATGGAGCTCCGTATTGGCTTGATGGAGCATTGAATTGGCTTGATGGGGATTTGTACTGGCTTGATGGAGCACCGTATTGGCTTGATGGAGCTCCATATTGGCTTGATGGAGAACTGTATTGGCTTGATGGAGATTTGTACTGGCTTGATGGAGCACCGTATTGGCTTGATGGTGACTTATACTGGCTTGATGGAGCACCATATTGGCTTGACGGGGCATTGTGCTGGCTTGACGGGGCACTATACTGGCTTGATGGAGCACTGTATTGGCTTGATGGGGATTTATACTGGCTTAATGGAGCTCCGTATTGGCTTGACGGGGCACTGTACTGGCTTGACGGAGCACCATACTGGCTTGACGGGGCACCATACTGGCTTGATGGAGCACTGTATTGGCTTGATGGGGATTTATACTGGCTTGATGGAGCTCCGTATTGGCTTGACGGGGCACTGTACTGGCTTGACGGAGCACCATACTGGCTTGACGGAGCACCGTACTCACTTGATGGAGCACTCAAGCTCTGCCCAGGAGGAAGGTAATTATCTACAGGTGGTTCTGCAAAGCACACTGCGGCAAGCGCCACAAAAACGGCAAGAGAGATCTAGAAATAAAAAAAATATATATTAAATATTTGAGGCGTATAAATTAAAGGCACCAATCTTGGAACAATGGATGAAACAACCTTTGAAAACAGAAACGCTCAGAAGTTATAAAAAATGAAGATAGCATCAGAATGGACTGTTTTTTTTTCTTTTACCACGGTTGGGGATGCCATAGTTTCACCGGCTCTAGACGGTTGGGATTCTTGTGCAGTGTTCACTTTAAAATAGTAATGTTCAAGTTTTGAAAGGGTTATTTCTAATTTAATAAAGCATAAAGTATTTTTTTGTTAGGTCTATGTAGACAAGTTTGAAAAAGCCTAATGGAACTTCGGTTTACAGGCATAATTCGTTTCGGAACCAAGTAAAGTTTTACGGAATAATGGAAATTACAATGATTCGTTCTGAAACTTTGAAATATTCGTATAAAAATGATGCACACAAAATGAATATCGTCGCCGGAAAGGCAAAAGGTCTAAAGCGCCATTTTTCGAAGTTTACAGCAGAGCACTTTAAACTTCTTTGTTTTACAAAAAATTCACTCGGATAACTCAATGCTCTCCTGAGCTACCCGAACCGACAAAAAGCTTGTTTGGGCTTGGGTCAAGCCTCCTACTAAATGGTAAAAATATTTTAGATGGCTGAAGGGCCACAAAAGTCTTCAGAATCAAACGAGAGTCAGAGCATTCGACGCAGAAAAAGAACTGATTCTAACTGCATATTTGACTCATTTTGACCAAAGTGTCGTTTAAGCCTTTTTGCCTTCACAGCCACGATATGTAATGTACTTTTTCATGTTTTTTTATTATTTCGATTTGTTTTACAGTAATGTCGTTGAGCAGAATCACCCCTCGCACTGCTACTGCCTTATCCGGCGTAGAAATTTTCACTGTTATAATAACTTTAAAAATGATAAATATATAAATACTCGTATGTCAGATATTTCCATAGTTTAAATGGCTTCATCCAGTCGTGCGATATTCACATTATTATTATTTTTTAAATCAATACTCTTCATGGCATTGACAAATTCTTCCTTACGGCTCCTCCTTTAACCTGCTTCACAACGTTGCCCAACAGAGTGTCGATTTAGTTACCCTGCCCGTAGACTGTACGGTTTACTTACAGGGGAATTCTCGTGAGTAAGGTTGTTAAATTAAAAATAAGTTTCAAAAATTATCTTACCTTCATTCTGTCGAGTAATTTATATCCAAATAACCGAAAAAATACAACTATACAGGTTAAGTAAACTGCCCCAATTGGTCTTCTCCGGAGAAGATGCAGAGAGTTTGTGATGATCTCTGGTCCATATCGCGAGCTTAAATACCTCTCTCCGGTAGGCAGATTTCAGACAGATTACGAAACTAGAGCAAGTTTATCAGCCGATGTACGGAGATGATGGTGCACAAGGAGATTGTAGAAGGCACTTATTAATTGAAGGCTGTAGAACTCAGGAGCTGTAATTTATATCTAGTCGATATAAAAGCTAATCGATTAGTTATTGTACTATGTTTTAAGTATTTGTGAGAAAGCGTTGATTGATTGATCATGAATAATAAAATAAAAATGAAATAATAACTTTGTATTAGACCGCAGATTTTAATTTAATTTTTATGACCCACTGGCTTTGCTTAGCCTAAGCATCTTCAGGGTACAAAATTAAACTAATAATAATAAAGTTTTATTCCGGAAGGTATGCAGGAGTAGTGCAATGCAATACCTTCCATAATTGATATCAATACATAATAATTATAATGTTAACAAATAAAAATAAACAGAAATTCATGAGAAAAAAAATAAAATAATAATAATACAAGTAAAAAATATTAATGGAGGATATTAGGCCTTATTTCTGCAAAACGCAATCAAGAGGGAGTCAATCCCGGCAGATTGATGTGGCCAATAATTGACTCCAATGCGCTTCTATGCTTGAGTTCGGGATCTGACGGGATTCCATGATGAGGTCATTTCTGGAGTTGTTAATCCTTTCCCGCATTCCTGCTACCCTGGTTCTCATGCAGGCTGCAAATCCTGGAACTTGCCCCTCGGTGAACATACCGGAAGCACTGCAGCGCCTGGGAAGACTGAACATCATGCGGTAGGCGTTGTTGTACTGGACCCGAAGCCTTTCCATGCTACTCTTCTTGAAATTGGTCCAGAGCTCGCACGTGTATAGGGTAGTGCAGAACGCCAGGAAGAGTGTCCTTTTCACTGGTGGACTACAGAGCCGAAATCTTCTACTGAGCATGTTTGATTTCACACTGAGTGCTCGCCTTTGCCTGTCGATGTCGTCGTCATCCATTAGCTTGCTGGTGATGATGTGCCCTAGATATTTGGTTTCTTCTACCACCCTTAACTAGAAAAGTACATGGTGTGGTTATATATACTTGTACATACAGAGGGAGAACACAATATAAAAAAGGGAACAGTAAGAAAAAAAAAAAAATAACATTTACATTATAACAAAGGAGCAGAGATTTTTTTTTTGATTTTATGGATTCTTTCGTAATCCTCTACTAACTAGCTGGGGCTTATTCAAATACCCCTCATAATGTCTATCTAACTAGTACTGCGGCTCATTAGGCCTTATTACTATCACCATCTGATGGTTTTATTTAATTGACTGAGTTTAATTTTACATTAGTGTTTTCTTAGGGAAAAGATTTTAGCTGGATTAAAAACCCTAAGCGAGGAAAAGATAAAAATAAATACAAAAGTTCTGAACTTGTTGCTGATGGAAGAATTTTACTTGACTGATGTTAAATACTTCATGTTTTTTCTACCTGGAGCTTCATCTTTTTCCATTTATGTCGTTTTTCCTAGAATAAGGAGAGGCTAAAAGGAGCAGAGAGAAAGAAACAGATAATATGAAATGAAAGAGGCAAAACGTCAACTGAGAACGTGATAAAAATAGTGTATATTTTTATGAGTTTACAGGAAATATACCTAATTTTAGGCTACTGGATAAATTTAATTGATTATTAAGAAATCGGTCGGTCATAAAAAATTAATTTAAATCTGTGGTCTTTTACTAAGTTATTGATTAATTTTCATTAAATATGTCAGACCACAAAGTTGTTGCTTTCTAAGAAAATATAATAATATATTCTCCATCTTATACCCTTCCCAACTTTGGTAAGTGGGCTTTGATAAAAGATTGCTCTAAACATTATAAACACAGTCTACAACATTACACTACAATAATTTCTACACAAGAAAAGTCCACAGTAGCGAAAGGCAGCCTGTTCACTGGGTAGAAAAGATTGTCTCCTTATTGATGTATATCTAGGCACTAACGTAACCGCTTTGAAAGAACTACTTCTTTTGGCAACAGTTCCTACTTCATTCATTGAACAAATACTTCAATTGCAGTTGGTAGTTCGTTTGAGCATTCATTCATTTCATTAACTTCATTTCATTGAACAAATACTTCAATTGCAGTTGGTAGTTCGTTTGAGCATTCATTCATTTCATTAACTTCATTTCATTGAACAAATACTTCAATTGCAGTTGGTAGTTCATTTGAGCATTCATTCATTTTATTAACTTCATTTCATTGAAAAAATACTTCAATTGAAGTTGGTAGTTCATTTTAGCGTTCATTAATTTCATTAACTTCATTTCATTGAACAAATACTTCAATTGAAGTTGGTAGTTCATTTTAGCGTTCATTCATTTCATTAACTTCATTTCATTGAACAAATACTTCAATGGAAGTTAGATTATTAAGAACTACTTCAATTCGCAGCAGTACAGTTGTAAAGGTGAACTTCAAAGACTATAAAGAAGTACTTCATTACACGCACTTAAATTGAAGTCCGACTTCAAAGTACTTCGATTTAAAGGAACGTGATTATTATTTTGGCGAGGAACCGTTTCCAGTTATTTTCAATTTGAAATCTCTACCGACAGTTCTTTTCATTTTCAAAGCTCTACCGACTAGTACGTGTTTTTTACGAGGAACCGGTTCCAAAAATAACTGAACAAATAACCGGATAAATTCAAATCTCTTCTTTGCGAGTTCGACTTCAATGTTCACTGCGAAGGGTTCATTTTAAAGAACTAACAATTCGTGAAGCATTCACAAAACATTGAAGTTTTTCCCAACGCTACTGTATGCAATACGATATAAAACATTCTAATTATGAAGGTGTGTAGGTTAGGAACAGAGTAAAATGTTGTGATTAGAGAGAATTTTGTTTTACAGTGTCCTAGTCCTCCGGTTAAATATTGCATGAACCTGTACACTCGCACAATCTGGACAATATACATACAATGCATTATAAACAGGCTGCAGTTTGGCCTCCCTTGGCGATGCAGCGCCTCGCAGATGTTTGCAGAGGGAAGGATGCACGGGTTCGCTGCTTCAGTGCACCACAGAGTGGCTGGGGAGAGTCAGCTCTACCGGAAATTAAAGGACACTCTCGTCCAGGCTGCCTCCTGGTGGTACAAAGTGTCCCTTCATCATAGATGGGAGATTTTTCTTTCAAATAATTTTAATACAAGTGCTTAATGAACAAATTTTTTAATTTCTAGTGAATACCGCACAAAAGTCCCAACTGCTCCCAATCGTCTGGAGCCAGTGAGAGTATGGCATCCCTAATTGCAGTATGTTTTAGGCTAAAGGTAGTGGAGAGGGGAGATGAGTATGAGCAAGGTTAAAAAGTACTTGGCTATTCAGATCTGGTCACCAAACAAGCAGCGTACTATCGAGAGCCAGTAGAACTATGACGTCTTCAATTGGGGTATGTTGCCAGGCTGAAAGTAGTGGGAAAGGGAAGAAGATGGAGAAGAGGAAGGTGGGGAAGAACCTAGCCATTCAGATCTGGTCATCAAACACGGTTAAAGCCATTTAAAGCATTTTTTTTTAATGGTGGTAATTCACCATGTCGATACTTAGAGTATCTACCACTCTGGAACGTGTCGCAAATATACTAGTGGTTTGTTTTTAAATTGTACACCAGGGGTGTTAGTTGAAGTTTTCCGGTTTTACTCATAGATGTCGCTAGAGATATGTATACATTTCTATGATTTGGCATCTATGTCATATTTTTCTATGGACATTAACCTTCAAAAATACACAAGTTACATTCTGCCAAAATAATAGTGTCATAGTTGCTTACCTCAGTGAATATGTCGAGTTTCGTTCCAAGTAAATCGCATTTGCGGCATTCGTTGCTTTTCTTATTTCATCAAAAAGAATTCGTCGCTTTTATTATTTCAACATCGATGTGTTGTGAACATTTTTCAATTTTTTGATTTTTGAAATTTTTGATTTTTTTGAAATTTGCATGATAATATTTCTATCAATTTCATCATGTTTTTGGGTGCTAATCATTGTTATTTTTTATGTCACTGTTATTTTTTATGTCATTGTTATTTTTTATGTCACTGTTATTTTATATCTTATGTTATGTAAAAGGCCATGAGGGCGTATATAATTAAATAAATAAATATATTAATTCATTTTTTTATGGTGTTACCGCACAAGAGTCCCAATTGCTCCCAACCGTCTAGAGGCAGTGAGACAATGGCATCCCAATTGAAGTATGTTGTGAGGCAAAAGGTAGTGGGGAGGGGAAGGAGATGGGAAAGAGGAAGGTTGAAAAGTAAACTGGCTATTCAGATCTGGTCATCGAACACGGATTAAGCCATTTTAAACAACGTTTAAAATTCTTTTAAATATAGCCTAGTGAACAATTCTAGGATTTTTTTTTTTTTTTTTTCATAGGGTTTTACTTTTATTTAAACAATAATTATTATTATTTTAATTTAAAAAAAACAGTTTTTTAGTTAAAAAGCTCTGCGATGCAATTATTTTTGTGACAGCTGTTTCTACCGCCTTCTGAGGGCATTATCAAACAGTTTGATAATGCCCTCAGAATTGAACAGCTGTCACGCAAAAATAATTACATCGCAGAGCTTTTAAAAAACTGTTTTTTTAAAATTAAAATAATAATTATTGTTTAAATAAAAGTAAAAAACCTAAAAATTAAAATGGAGTTCTACAAAATAAACTTTAAAACCATAAATAATTCTAGCATTGTTTTGAAAAAGTAAAAATACACTAAATTCCATCGTGTTATTCTTGCAATATCTTAATATGCGAACAAATAAAATGTCTTCTTTAAATTACAATATTTTATTCAGTTATTCGTTCGTGAGTCGTATATAGTGATCCGCCCACGGAAGTCAGTAGACTAAAGTGGTAAATCAAACTGTGACTTCCAAGGGCTCCACTTGACTGTAGCCATGTTGGGAGCTTAGTGTCATATCTAATTACACACACTCAGAAGCGTGCACTCCATAAAGGTACAAAAGCACTGCCTACCATGCCGTACTGGCATAAAAAAATTGGAATAACTAATGTGAAATTATTGCGCAAAATAAATGTACACTTTAAAAAATACAATCTAAATTTAGATAATCACATCGCTGCGAGCGCCTCACTGACCTTCCTACTATAACGTGTCAAAAGCAGTAACTACATATGCTCAAATGCCGCCTAGGTTAGAGTAGATTATTCTATGTTCGCTAGACTACACACAATATGCATGCTGAGAGCTGTTGCGTGTTCAAGTGGCTCGTTTGTGTTAGTATATTTGTTAGTGTATGGTGATTTTACAGAAAAAATCCAATAGCAACCGGTGACATCTGTTGGTAGCTATCTTTATTATTAATTAATCCACTGTTTTTCTTACTGCCTACCCTGATCATAAACTTTAACGCTAAAATGCTACTGTATACACCTCAGAGGAATAATATACAAGAGGGAGCGCTGCTGTAGTCAGTTTTGATGAGTCTTGCCGGACTCGGCTAGACCAGGGCGTGACTAAGACTAGGGCTAAGGTATTTATACATCCATTCATAGTACATGTCGATATAATGTTTTTGTTTATTCGTATTACCACTTTTTCAAAGTAAAAAACCATTGACTTATGTCCATTTATGTCGCATATCAAAACGTGTGGGCAAAATCAACGGAGACGCGGGACTCGAAGAACATCGTTACAATACTTTAAAGCGGTGTGATAATTTGGGAAATTTTGTTGTCTCTTTCTTTCTCATGGTGTACGACGTAAAAGCCCGGAGAAAGTGATTTATACCAAATTTGTTTAGGTTGGGTAAAAAGAATTAGCTCTCTCTACATATATTGTTACTCCAAGGCAAACCTATCTTACGGTAGTTATGAAATGGGAGTATGATATTTAAAATTGTAGTATAAAACCTTTATTGCAAATTAAATTTCCATATTAAACAAGAACATATATGTCATTGTCAAAATTTACAAGGAAAATAATATGGATTCTTTGGCACATCCTTAAAAAACCATGGATAGAAAAGGAAGCTAATTTCAAAATCTTCATCAAATTGTCAAAATACTAACTCTCATAATATTTCGGTGACTTTAAGAGAAGTGAAAAACGCATGAATACCTCTGCAAGCCGGAAAAGCACAAAGACACCATATGTGCATCGCGCCTCACACTTGTAACAAACTCCCACCACAGACTGTAGCCATCACCAATATGTATTCCTTTAATCAAAACATTACTAAATGGCTAATGAGTAAGGACCGCAAGGAAATTGAAGACCTCCTAAAATAGCACTTGACATTCTTCACCATGACAAACTAGAACATTGTGTAACAAATATCATATTATTCTACTTGTACTCACTGTCACTTACCTCAGAACAGGTCCTTATGACCTAGTGAGGTAGGTAATGTAAAAAAAATAATGTAAGAAACAAAATGTTAATAAATAAAAAATCTTAGTTTACTTACAAGCTTTTCTATATGATTCGTCCATTTGAGTTGGCTATCTAATATAATTCTGAATAAATATATATAATTAATACTACAATGAAGTTTAAAGCTAAAATAAGCAAATTTCATTTTCACAACATTCTTTTAAAACCCAGAACTATAATTTGTTTCGGTTGACCTCGTCGTGAAGAATGCGTGGCCTCAAAAGAAAATGCCTTCGAAATAACGTTCGATCACGACCGTATTAAGAAATTATCTCATCTCCTTATGAATAGAGTTTCGGTCCAAATAATAAAACTATTAATATGTGTGTATGTATTTCTTCGCATCTTTATAAACTTAATATTTTTTTAGAAAATCATTCAATTGCCTTACGAAAGTAATTAATTTAACATGTATTTAGTACAGATACATTCTTTAAAAAATATGTATATTATTATTTTGTGTGTTTATTTATTTAATTATATACGCCATTATGGGCTTTTACATTAATACGTGTAATATATAACATAAAATAATAGTGACATAAAAATAACATAAAGTAAATGATTAGCACCCAAAAACATAAGTAAGTTAATAGAAATATTATAATGCAATAAATTAATATTTTTGAAAGAGGTATGCCACTATAGCCTTCTTGTAACTAGATTCAGTGCAGTTGAATATATCTACTATTTCAGCGAAAGAATTACCCACTGTATGCAATCTAGGTACAAGCGAGTATTTAAATGACTCAGTCCTGATATTATTGTTACATTTAAAAAAAGAATTTTGGATCTGGCTAAACGTACATTTCAAGCAACGTTTCGATTCTGGATCTGTTAGGTACATGGAAGGTAATTAAGCTAAGTAAATCAGGACTGTCTATAATACCATTAACAATTTAAAAAATAAAAGTCAAGTCGGAAATAAGCCTCCTGTCTGAGAGTGTTAATAATTTTAATTCTTTCGTTAAATAATTATAATTTATGGTTTCAATAGGTAGACCGAGTTTGTAGTTAATGTATCTTAGAAATTTATGTTGCAATTTTACAATGGAATGTTTAGAAAATCATATCTCTATATATACAAATGAAAGTTTGTCTGTTTCTTTTTATTAGTGACGAGAAGATTTAGAGAGCAGTTTGAATTAAATACAATATGTAAAACTTTTGTTATAACATTTTAAAATTAGTATGAAAACATTGAACCCGCCATGTTGTATTGAGATTAGCCATACATATACTGCTCTCTGACATATAACATATTCCACAGAAGAAGGTTTCTTTAGGCCAAATATTTTAATAATGGAAAACAAAATAAGGTATGCACTATTTGTTTTTTTTTTGTATATATTTTTCAATGAAATTTTTTTGGGTAGAATATTTTCAAAATGAAAAACACATTAAATAAGAATGAAAGGCAAGCCAATTTGGCAATTGTGGCATTGCAAAACATGCCTAGTACTCGCTAGTATACATGACTTCCCTGATTGAGAAAATTCTCGTGCTTAGGGAGGAATGGATTGGAGGATAAACCATATATCTATACTGTACTTTTTTTATCTATACATACCCCACAAGAGTCCCAAATGCACCTAACCGTCTGAAGCCACTGAGACTATGGCATCCCCAAATAGGGTATGTTGTGAGGCTGAAGGTAGTGGGGATGGGAAGGAGATTGAAAGAAGAAGGTTGAGAAGTACCTGGATATTCAGATCTAGACACCAAACATGGTTAAAGTCATTTCAAGCAACGTTTCGATTCTGAATGGTGGTCTTTCACCAGGGCGATACATGGAGTATCTTTCACTCTAGAACGTACCGCAAATATACTATAAATTATTTTATATAATTGAAATGTCTAATGATACGTATTAATTAAATAAAATTTAACAGCGCTCGTAGGGTTTGAACCCGTAGGCTCTGGGCTCGTACTCGAGCGTCTTACCACTCGACCACGGAGGTCGTCAAGTTAAAGTTCTACAAGATAAGATGGTATGAATTTTATGTTTATTTTCGACTAAATGGTTATATATATCAACTTACGTGTAAAGCAGGACAGCCAGTAAAACAATTTAATATATTTTTAATTCTTACTTATTATTTATTTTGGCTTATTTCATACAATTGAAATATTGTTTTGTAAACTTACAATTTTAAAAAAAATCCGCAAATAAAAGTATAAAATAACTTAAAAATGGAACGTGTAAAGAAATCAAAATATTTACTTGAAACAATTTAATATATTTTAATTTATTCAGCCGAAATGATCGAATAAAAAATTCTGTTGAAATAAAATTTGAGTCAAGGAAAAATAAGTAAAAAAATATTGTTTTTTTATTGTGATTTTATTTCTGAATAAATAATAATATTAATCATATTTGTGATTTGCACAGCCGAACAAAGTTTTGTTACAACCTTAGAGTATATAGAGTGGTATCAATCCAAGGCAGTGTAGTCAGTTTATGATGATTTTTACCTGAATCGGCGGACCTGGGCGTGGCTAACAGCAAGGCTAGGGTATTTATACATCCATTCATGCACATATCGACATAATGTTTTTGTTTATTCGTATGATCACTTTTTCACAGGATTGATATCAACAAAAATATAGCATCTAACCTAAAAATCGTTTAGTTGTGTAAAGTTTAGTGGCATAATAAAAAAGTGGGTGGAGTCCCGCGGTGACCCAGGAGACCAAGATCATTGTGACAGTACGTAGAAGCGGAGTATTATATTTGTTGTCTCTTTCTCTCTCATGGTGTACGACGTAAAAACCCGGAGAAAGTGATTTATCGCAAGTTTGTTTCGGTTGGGTAAAAATAATTAGCTCTCTCTACATACATTGTTTCTCCAAGGTTACAACTCATGTGATACAATAATATTTTTTAAAGTCGTATTTTTTTTTCTCGCAGTCAAAACAATACGTAAGAACTTTGGTAAACAATAACGTTGATATTAGAATTGATTTTAAAGCATTAACACTTATTTAAAAAAATATATTTTAATAATATCAATGATCAAGAGTATAAAAATATGAAACAGAAAAAAAAACAGAAAATAAAAAAGATGATGGTCACAACCGAGACTTACTTACAAACTTACTACCGAATAGAGTAGAGGATTTTGGTTCGTGTCTTGGTTGTGACCATTGTCTTTTTTTATTTTCTGACTTTTTCTGTTTCATATTTGTTTTGTTTATTATTGATATTATTTATTATTACAAAGAGTGGGCTCTATTAATTTTTTTTTATGTGACTCAATTAACGTAATATTATAGAAGTTCTGAGTTGTTTATGGTAATATCCTCTCTTAGCTGGACCCTCGCCGCATTCTGACTTACACTATTCGTATCTGATTTTGGGCCTATATCCATTTTCGTCAGCCTCGTAGGTCACGATCTGAAAAACAAAAAAGATAAGTTAGGACCTTGTGAACATGGAGAGGTACCTTTAAGTAACAGTGTAGTCAGGACGGCTGACTTTATACGGACTCCATAGAAAGAGACAAATATATATTAAACGATGTTGGATAGCATAATTAGTTACCGCCCACACGGAATTCGGACATTTTTAATAAACATATTTAAACAAAACAATATTAATACATCATTAAAATGATTTAAAAAGTTGAAATATCACACAAACACTAATAACAGAATGTTTGCCTAAATAATAATGTTGATTTTATGACTTCATATCATTAAAAATGTGAAAATTCTAAAGTCAAAAATATTTAAAACTGTTAATATACCACTGAAACGTGATGTTTTATAATTTTGTTAGGCCTTATGTGATCATTCACGCGCAGCACATATCACCGGGTATGTTTCATTTATTTGTATAACCACTGCAAGTTTTTTTATTAATGCAATTATCCTCAAAATTCGTTGACGTAAGTTAGAGCAGACCGAGAACATCCTTACATCGTTTAAAGTGCTGCAAAATTATGTGACGTCTTTTCTCGTCTCTTTCTCTCTCATGGTGTACGACGTAAAAATCCGGAGAAAGTGATATATATAATATATATATATATATATATATATATATATATATATATATATATATATATATATATATATATATATATATATATATATATATATATATATATTATTGATGTCTGTATAGGTTGGGTAAAAATAATTAGCTCTGAATACATTGAATCAAATCAAACATCAATAATATATATTATATTTCAACTTCTCCGGATTTTTACGTCGTTAAGAAATCTATTCGTATAATATCACACCGCTTTTATCATACATTATATAAAAATTAATAAAAACATTATGTCGACATGTGCTCTGAATGTATGTATAAATGCAAAAGCCCTAGTCCTAGCCACGCCCAGGTCTAGCCGAGTCAGGCGAAAATCATCAATACTGAATACAGATAGTACAGAAACGCTCCCTCCTGTATATTATTGCTCTGAGGTTATGACTCATGTTAAATAAATAAAATTTAGTCGCAGTCAAGCGTCTAACCATTCTACACATGGAAATGTGTGAACAGCTCGAATTTTTAAACGGTAACACTGGCGTGACATCTTGGGTTCAGACGGAAGTTTTTGAACTTGGTATAGGAAAGGTTAAAAAAAGGATTTTTCAAAGTATTTGAATTTGTACCTGTTTTCTGCCGTCGGGAAGAAGGACGAAGTACCTTCCCACAGTCTTCTTCCCTTGCATGGACTCCTGGTGGCCGATGTTGTTGCCTGTATTTCTCATCCTTCACCCACGTACCTCTGGATTTTGGTTTAACGTCTAACCAGATTAACCACTTGAGGCCGTCTAAACGAACAAAACCCTTATCTTGGCAGAGTAACTAATATATGACACTCAACTTATATGCAAATATCCTATATATGTGTTTTATCTGGTAGACCTAATTTAATGTGTTCACATTAATTATTTTTATTACCTATACAAATTTTGGATAAATTACTTTTCCGAATTTTCACGTCGTACACCATGAGAGAGTCATTCAACCATTTTTTTTCGTTTCATAATATTTGTGAACCTTTTTTTTTGTTATACATTAACAATTAAATAAAAACATTATTTTTGTAAACAATGTTTGTATAAAAAGCAAAGCCTGTAATTCTTTTTACGACATCGCCTTCTGGCAAAAATCATCAATACTGACGGATAGTTATTCACGTTTAAATGTTATATTATTGCTCTGAGGTTATGACTCATGTTAAATAAATAAAATTTATTCGTAGATTGACGTCTAACACCATTCTACAGTTGGAAATGTGTGAACAGCTCGAATTTTAAAAAGGTAACACTGTCGTGACATCTTGGGTTCGGATGGAAGTTTTTGAACTTGGTATGGGAAAAGGTTAAAGAAGAATTTTTCAAAGTATTTGAATTTGTACCTGTTTTCTGCCGTCAGGAAGAAGGACGAAGTACCTTCCCACAGTCTTCTTCCCTTGCATGGACTCCTGGTGGCCGAAGTTGTTGCCTGACTTCTCGTCCTTCACGGTGTACGCGAAGGGGAAGTTGGCTTCCTGGAAGGGTAGACAGTATTTAGAACTTGATGCCTACTAGAATAGAACAAAATAAACAAATACTCCGATGTCGTTGATATATTGACGGCCTGCATGGTCCAGTGGTAAGACGCTCGACTGCGAATCCAGAGGTCGCGGGTTCGAACCCGGCGTGCGCAAATAAATTTTATTTAATTAATATGTGTCATAGCACATTTAATTGATATAATATAAAATATAGTATATTTGCGCCACGTTTCAGAGTGGTAGATACTCTAAGTATGGCCCTGGTGAAAGACCACCATTCAGAATTGAAACGTTGCTTGAAATGGCTTTGGCCGTGTTTGGTGACCAGATCTAAATAGCCAGGTACTTCCCAACCTTCCCCCTCCCCATCTCCTTCCTCTCCCCACTACCTTCAGCCTCACAACATACCCCGATTGGGGATGCCATAGTCTCACTGGCTCCAAACGATTGGGAGCAGTTTCTTGTGCGGTATTCACGTAAAAAAAAAAAAAATTAGCACGTTAATATCACACTATAAGTATACCTAAGTATAGTTTTTTTCATCTGGCAGAGTTAAACTAATTGTTTAAACTATTTAACTCTGGACCTGTTATTCAATATTATTTTTTTCTTTTCTTTTACAATATTTTTCGCACTGCTTGTGAGTTTATTGTTTAAAAAAATGATAATATTTGTGTAAAAGCCTTTAACAGGCGCAAATAAATTAATAAAAGCCTGAAATTGGACTTCGGAATGGTGATTTAAAGATATTTAAAAAAAGGTGAATACAGGACAAAAGCCTCATCTGCCCGGAGCCAGTGAGACTATGGCATCCCCAATTGGGATATCGAGTGAGGATGAAGGTAGTGGAGAGGGGAAGGAGATGGAAAGAGGAAGGTCAGGAAGTATCTGGCTATTCAGATCTGGTCACTAAACACGGTTGAAAGCCATTTCAAGCAACGTTTCGATTCTGAATTGTTATCTTTCACCAGGCCAAAACTTAGAGTATCAACCTTAGAGTATACTAAAGGTAGCCCAAGCCAAGGCGGTGAAATCAGTTTTGGACTTGTTTTTAATGATTTTAACATGACTCGGCGCAAACGGGCGTGGCTAAGACTAAAAGGCTACGGTATTTGTACATCCATTCATATCACATATCGACATAATGTTTTTTTGACGTATAGCCACTTTTTTCACAGTATTTTTGTCAACAAAAATAAAGCATCTAACCTGAAAAACCGTTTAGTTGTGTCAAGTTTAGTGACAAAATAAAAAATGTGGGCGGAGTCCCGCCGTTAACCAGCGAAGATAGCCAGCTTAAGATCATTGCGACAGTATATGGAAGCGGTCCAAGAAATTTGTTGTCTCTTTCTCTCTCATGGTGTACGATTTAAAAACTCGGAAAAAGTGATTTATTACAATTTTGGATGGGTTGGGTAAAACAAATTAGCTATCCCTCCATATATTGTTACTTCAAGGTATCAACCACTCTGATATAAAAAAAAAGTTCCACAAAAATCTCAATTGTCCGGAGCCAGTCGGACTATGGCATCCCCAATTGGACGTAGTTATATTTAAAAAATAAACTGAGAATAAGGCGTCTGAAAATATGACGATACAAAAGCATATTACGGCATTTATAAAGTGAAGATCAATGTTTTTTCTGTATGAGAGTTATAATAAATAGATAATTTATATAATGCGAAAGCGAATAGAAGAAGAAGTCAGGGACATCCCAGGGAGA
This sequence comes from Drusus annulatus, assembly GCA_022651775.1. NCBI lineage: Eukaryota > Metazoa > Arthropoda > Insecta > Trichoptera > Limnephilidae > Drusus > Drusus annulatus. The sequence goes on along the minus strand of JAGWCC010000255.1, from coordinate 1,887,725 downwards.
CATGGCCCGATCGAGTGAATCAAACACTTAAATCGGGCCATGTGAAGAGTCAGAATAACAGAAGAGTATGTATGAGACGATGTATGAATGTGAATGAATCAAGAAGTGTGTGCCAAGACAGAGTGTGTTGTGTGGCGGTCCGTACTCTCTGCCTACTCCTGCGGAGAAACGGCGTGATGGTTAGTTAATTTATAATCAGTCAACGTATTCATTAAATTAATAATTGTATTTCTTATGTTATTCTACATTTTAATGTTTTAAACTTCAATTTAAGTCAGATATCTGTAATTTGGGTAAGTGAAAAATAGAATTACTAAAAATCTATTACATTTGGAGTTTTGATGATTTTTCGATAAGACAGAAATCTCGTATTTATCTATAAAACAACATATAAAACGCGATTTTGTAAAGTTGTGGGTTGGACTCACTGTGTGCATAACTACGTCTAATTGGGGTATGAAGTGAGGCTGCAGAGTGTGAGAGATTGGAAAGAACGAAGTTTATCATTACCTCGCTATTCAGATCTATTCATAAATATGTTTAAAACCATTCAAATCAAGTATTTGATAACAATTTAAGAAAAAGGTTGTAATAATTACTTTCTGTTTTTCTGGGCGAGCTTTTACCACGGAGGTTTCTTTGAAGGCGGGGAGGTACTGGTTTGTCGGAGGCTCATACACATACGGCGAAGGGCTGGGCGCTCCGTATTCGGTCGGTGGAGCCCTGAAGGCGGGGGCGCTGATTGTTTCTGGGCCTCCAAACGGAGGCAATATATCCAGAGGTGGCTGGGCGAAACACACTGCTGCCAAGACCACGAGTAAGATACAAGAAATCTGGAAATAAGTCATTAATTACGATTTAATTTAATAAGTATATAACAATAAGAAATTGTCTTAAGAAGCGGAGCTAGCAGTCCACAATGGAGTGCTTATACCAACCCTTATGTATGGCAGTGAGGCATGTAACTGGCAGAGGAAGGATGAAAGTAGACTGAATGCTGTGGAAATGAGAACCCTGAGACATATGTGCGGTAAAAGCATGTGTGACCGTGTTAAAAATGTGGATATCCGGAAAGAATGCAAGGCTGATGTATGCGTGATGAATAGGATCAAGAAAGGGACGCTCAAATGGTTTGGGCATGTAGAGCGGATGAACGAAGAAAGTAGTGTGCAAAGAATATATGTGCGAAAGTGAATGGCAGAAGTCGGGGACGCCCGAGGAAGACATGGCAAGTGAATCAAATACTTGAGTCGGGCCATGTGAAGAGTCAGAATAACAGAAAAGTATTATGAGAAGATGTATAAATGTAAACTAAGCAAGGAGTGTGTGCCAAGACAGAGTTATATGGCAGTCCGCATACAAATCTGTCATTTCAAGTCCTGTCATTTCTGTCCCTTTCAAGGAAGGGAGGCTTAGATGGTTTGGGAATGTAGAACGAATGAACGAAGAAAGTAGTGTGAAAAGAAAGTATGATGCGAATGTGAATGGAAAAATAATTCAATTGTAATTAACATGTGAAATAACACATGTTAATTTAATCAAACTTATTTGCACGCGCCGGGATTTTATCCCGCGATCTAGGTATCTGTAGTCGAGCGTCTTAATCTGGATTCACACCAACGTCCGGATCCGCTCAGTGACGATATTGTTCCGTATGAGAGCTTATTGATATGGTATGAATATCAATCGAGGAGTATGTGCCAAGACAAAGTTGTGTGGCAGTATATCCTCTCTGCTCACCCTTGTGATATTTAACTACTTAGTTAGTTAAATAATTATTTTGATGTGTAAAAATACTTACATCGCAGATTTTTTTTATTGAAAACCATTTTTTCATCACTAAATAATATTTTAAATAATAAATAATTAATTAATAATATTATTTGGTGATAAAATGGTTTTATAATAAAAAAAAATCTGCTATGTAACTATTTTTACACATCAAAATAATAATATTGGCACATACTCCTTGATTGATATTCATACCATATCAATAAGCTCTCATGCGGAACAATATCGTCAATGAGCGGATCCGGACGTTAGTGCGAATCTACCATTAACCGTCGATTCTAGGCGTCATATTAATTAGGCCGTCAATTCTTAAAAACAAATCATTTTTGAAAACACCAAAAACGTCGATGAACATGAAATAAAAACTTTGTATTAGACTGCAGACCTTAATTAAATTTTTTATTACCGACCAGTTTCGTTTAACCTAAGTATCATCAGAGTAAAAATTAAACTAAATAAAAATACATATTATGTTGTTATATATACTCGTACATACAAAGAGAGAACACAATATAAAATTAAATAAGAGAACAGTAAAAAAACAAAAGAATAATTTTTAAATTATAATAAAGGAACAGAGAAAAAGAGACAAATAATATGAAGTGAAAAGGTAAAACGTCAAATGAGAATAACGTACCAAAAACATTCTTTAAATAAATCTCATTTCATATACGAACAAATAAATTCTTACAAACACAATAATGATTAAATATTTAATTAATATCAACAATCTAGAACCCAAATATGAAACAGAAAAAGCCAGAAAATAAAAAGACAATGGTCACAACCGAGACTCGAACTCGGATCCTCTACTCTATTCGGGAGTAACCCCTTAACCAATTCGGCCATTGGGACCTTATTAGAAACCGACATACTTTCATTGAAAATTATAAATATTATTTTTAATTTAATTAATATTAATTTAAAAATAATATTCATAATTTTCAATAAAAATATGACCTTGATTAAAATGCCCCTTTAAACAAGGTCCCAATGGCCAAATTGGTTAAGGCGTAACCCCAAGAAAGCGTAGAGCATCCGAGTTTGAGTCTCGGTTGTGACCATTGTCTTTTTATTTTCTGACTTTTTCTGTTTCATATTTGTGTTTTAGATTATTGATATTATTTAAATATAAAAAAAAACATAAGCATTAATGCTTTAAAGTTCTTTCCAATTTCAACAATAATGATTGCCTGCTCTACTGAGTAATGTCAAAATTAACATCGTCGAAGGAGTATTCCACCCATTTGAAAAGCAGTTAATTTTCATTGCTGCTAAATTTTGAACTTGACATTAACGGTTTAGGATAGACAAAATATTTATATTAATTTTAAAGTGCTGTTTACAAATCTATTTGATAGTTTATGAAAACATGCGCCAATCTTGAGAATCAAAATGCGATTTGATGCTGCTCATCTGTCCATATGAAGATTTTATGAGCACTAATCTGAATAACCTCTTTTGTTGATATTGAGTTACGAAATTTGCATATCTCACCTTCATTTTATCGGCTTATCGATGCTGGGCAAAGCTGAAAAGAGATAATGTCTTCGTTTATATAGTTTATTGCATTAGGTAGGTGTGCGGAATATTTTTTTAACATAATACTTTAGAAGAGTGGGCGCGTTGGAGGACTCTGTTGGCGCTGGTAAAAACATGTCCCAAGAAGCGAAGCTAGCGGTTCGCGATGGCGTGCTTATACCAACCCTGATGTGGGTTGTGAGGCATGGGACTGGCAGAGGAAGGATGAAAATAGACTGAATGCTGTAGAAATGAGATCCCTGAGGAGAATGTGCGGTGACACCACGTATGACCGTGTTAAAAATGTGGAAAGAATGCAAGACTGATGTAAGATTTTGAATCTAATTATTAAAAAAGGGACGCTTAGATGGTTTAGGCACGTAGAGCGAATGAATGAAAAAAGTATTGTGAAAAGAATATATGAGGTGAAAGTGAATGGACGAAAAAGTCGGGGACGACCAAAGAGGACATGAGTCGGGGCATTTTAAGAGTCAGAATAACGGAAGAGTGTGTGTGAGATGATGTATGAATGTGAATGTAGCAAGGAGTGTATGAGACAAAACAGAGTTTTATGGCGGTACGTTCTCTCTGCCTACCCCTGCAGGGAAAAAGAATTAATATAATGACGTTTAGATAGTTTGAGCATGTAGAGCAGATGAACGAAGAAAATGATGTGAGAAGAATGTATGACGCGATCGTGAATGAAAGAAGAAGCCGGTGACGCTCTAGGAAGACAGGGCACGATCAAGTGAATCAAACACTTGAGTCGGGCCATGTCAAGAGTCAGAATAACAGAAGAGTATGTATGAATGTGAGTGAAGCAAGGAGTGTGCGCCTAGACAGAGATTTATGGCGGTCTATCCTCTATGCCTACCCTTGTGGGGAAAAAGGGTCAAAGAACGGACTATTAGATGGTTTGGGCATGTAGATCGGATGAACGAAAAAAGCAGTGTGAGAAGTATACATGAGGCGAAAGTGAATGGCATAAGAAGTAAGGGATGCCCGAGAAAGACTCGATGGCACGATCAAGTCAATAAAACGCTTGAGTCGGGCCGTGTCAAGAGTCAGAATAACAGATGAGTAGGTATGTATCAGACGATGTACGAATGTGAATGAAGCAAGGAGGGTGTGCAAAGACAGAGTTGTATGGCGGTCCATCCTCTGTGCCTCTCGCTGCGGGGAAACGGCGCGATGGTCAGTTACTAAGTTAGTTTAGTGTAGTGGATCAAAACTAAAACATATTGAAATTCTCCCTTGAAAAGTTAATACATTTCATTAAACTCTATGGGGCCTAGGAGTCAAAAAGTCTTTTGTTAAGTGACGATTACAGTTTTCTTTCGAACTGGTTTTAATTATACTTCTTAGAATCGACTTTCCATTGATCTAAAAGCATACGCATTCACAGAAAATAGATTTAAATGCTTGTTTTAATTAACACGTTAAGATAAAGCCTTGAAATAAGTGAAAATATCGTCACCGGAAAGGCAAAAGGGCTGAAACGCCATTTTGGGAAGTCAACACCAGAGCACTTTAAAGTTGTTTGTTTTACAATAAAATTCATAAATCTTCAGTACCTGGTTGTATTTTGAAAAAAAAGTTAATCCAGGTAACTTTACGCTCTCACTGAGTCACCTGAAGCGACAAAAAGCCAAAAAAGTCTCAAACTTGTGTCGCTTGAGTCGAGCCTTCTCCCAAAAGGTAAATATATTTTAGATGGCTGAAGGGCCACAAAAGTTTTCAGAACCAAACGAGAGTCAGAGCAATGGAAGCAGAAAAAAGAACTGATAAATTCTGCATGTTTAATTCATTTTAGACCAAAGTGTCGCTTAATCCCATTTTGCCTTTTAAAAAATTAATTTAAAACATTGCGTAACTTTTCGAAATGGCATTGTAAACAATACGAACCAATTTTTAAGCCAATGTTAAATATGTTTGAATAAAAATAAATTATAATATTTTTTGAATTTACATATTACAGCGTAGACGTAAATGGGAAAAACCTTGATTCAAATAAAATTATTTTAACTCCAATCGATTTAGCAATAAAGAAATTTTGTAAATTTTAAACAGTTACACAATGATGTAACAAATTTCTTTGTTAGTACAAAAAACTTGTGATAGTTACTAGGTTAGACCGGTTATTAGCTGAGTGGACAAACGTGTCGGATTCCCACCCGGGCTACATGAGTTCAATTCCTCTGCTAGCTAGGTCCTCCATCCATTGCACAAGCAACATCTGCCGCTTATTTTTTCAAATATTTTTAGGTTATTCGAACCCGAAAATTTTTTTTCTTTCTCAAAAAAAATTATCAAATTATAAAAAAAATATTTTCTAACCTAATCTAACCTACCTAATGAAGTACCTACCTATAAAGTATTCTAGCAGACATAATTCTATATTTGAAATGGGTGGATTAAAGCAATTAACATTATTTTTTTCTTTGGCAAGTCAAGTTACATTAAAGCAATTTTTCACTGAAAACAACTAATTAAAAATATATTTCTTATCTCTTTATTCAATCATTTATTCCGAAATGTAAGGTTATTAAAAATTAAAATTAATTAGATCTTGATTGTCTAGTGGTTAACATTATGTACTGTTATTTTTACTATAACTAATTTTCCACAAATACTTAGTATTTTTCTCTGCTGTATTGTAAAAAACTAAACGCCATTTTATTATTTGGGCGAAATACCTTCACCAAACAGAAGAACCTTGTTCTTTACGGTGTGGAAAAGCTTATATGTTTTTTTTTGTAATACACTGTGTAAAAGTTTGTAACAATTATGTTAAATCTTATAGTAAAAAAGCTTATATTAAATAATAAAAAAAACATCCTTCAAGTATCGCCCTGGTGAAACACCATTCAGAATCGAAACGTTGCTTGAAATAGCAACAACCCTGTGAAGTGACCAGATCTGAATAGCCAGGTACTTCCCAGCCTTCCTCTTCCTCATCTCCTTCCAGCGCTTACTACATTCAGCCATACAACATACTCCAATTATCAGGAATACCATAGTTCCACTGGCTCATGACAGAAGTAGTTGGAACTATTCTGTTGTATTAAAAAAAAGTTTCAACTACTCCTAACTTGCTGGAGCCAGTGGGACTATGGCATACCAAATTGGGGTATGTTGCGAGGCTGAAGTTAGCGAGGAGGAGATTGAGATAGGAAAGGTGACGGCCTCCATGGTCGAGTGGTAAGACGCTCGACTACGAATCCAAAGGTCGCGGGTTCAAACCCGGCGTGCGCCAATAACTTTTATTTAATTAATATGTGTCATAACACATTTAATTCATATAAAAAAATAATAACAAGTATATTTGCGGCACGTTCCAGAGTGGTAGATACTCTAAGTATCGCCCTGGTGAAAGACCACCATTCAGAATCGAAACGTTGCTTGAAATGGCTTAAGCCGTGTTTGGTGACCAGATCTGAATAGCCAGGTACTTCCCAACCTTCCTCTTCCCGATCTCCTTCCCCTCCCCACTACCTTTAGCCTCACAACATACCCAATTGGGGCATGCCATAGTCTCACTGGCTCTAGACGGTTGGGGAGCAGTTGAGACTCTTGTGCGGTATTCATGTAAAAAAAAAAAAAAAAAAAAGGTGAAGGTTGAGAATTACCTTGCCATTCAGATCTGGTCACCAAACAGGGGATAAAGTAATTTCAAACAACCTTTTATTTCTGAATGGTGGTCTTTATTAAGGGCGATACTAAGAGTATCTACCACTCTGGAACGTGCCGCGAATATACTATATTAATTGTGGAATGACGCAAATTAGTTTAATAAAATTAACGCTGGGTTTTAAACCCTCGAACTCTGAATTCGCAGTAAAAAATCTTAACCGCTCGACCACGGAGGCGGACAATTATCACATAACAAAAAAACAATTTTAAAATTTGCAAATGCCACACGAAACAACAGTTATTTTAAACAATTAAATCATTAAAATATCATGGTATTTAAATTGAGTCATTAATGCGAAAATAAACCTTACAATTAAAAACAAAATTCATCACGGAAAATCACAACAATCGAATATATAAAATTCACGTTGAGTGAGAATGCTTACCGAAATAAACGTAAAACGTGAATAAAAAATATTTCCACGTAACTAGATCTTCTCTGTATAAGATGAACTGAGACTGTGACACTTCTTGGTCCATCTCTCAAGATTATATACTCCTACTAAAGCCAAATGTGATTCTTCTTTCGTAATCAGAAGGTGTTTTATGTAAAATTATTGAAATTTATTGGATTTGCTCCACAAGGCGCTTTTTGGACGAACTTGCGTAAATAACTGCATTTTAATATTTTGGTATCGATATCGAAATGTATGTTGACTCACACGCAGTAATCAAACGTATGCGTTGCTTGCATATAGCATGCTTCAAACTTGTTTTTGAATAAATAATAAAAATAAAATAAAATAATATGAAAAAAAATCACAAAAATTGTCGCTTACAAATATTTGTGGTTTGAAATATTTAATGAAAATGAAATAATAATTATTTTATCTGTCTCTTTCTCTCTGTTCCTTTGTTATAATTAAAGTATTATTATTTTGTTTTCTTACTGTTTGTAATCAATTAAATTTGTCCAGTAGTGTAATGAAGGTATATTTCCCGTACACTCATACAAATTTCTCATTATTCTTTTATCACCTTCTCAGTTGACGTTTTGCCTCTTTCATTTCATATCATCTGTCTCTTTCTCTCTGTTCCTTTGTTATAATTCATATGTTATTCTATTGTTTTCTTACTGTTCTCTTATTTTATTTTATATTGTTGTCTCCCTTTTTTACAGGAGTATAAATAATCACACAATGTGTATTTTTTGTTTAGATTAATTTTGTACCCTGATGATGCTTTAGCTAAGCGAAACCGGTCGGTCGTATTTAATAAAATAAAATCTGTGGTCTTATACAAAGCTATTAGTTAATTTTCATTATAATTAGTTATATTCACACTGTTTTAAGAATGGTTGACTTATAATACTTGAATATTAATGTTTTTGAGTACCAACAGGTTAATTGTTTTCTATATTATTTCCTTTTCTTTCTTTAACTAACTAACCAACTTATCATCACGCCGTTTCCTCGCAAGGGTAGGCAGAAAAGATAGACCACCATACTATTCTGTATTGGCACACACTCTATGCTTCATTCATATTTTACATCTTCTCATACATACTCTTCTGTTATTCTTGACATGGACCGTCTTCGTGTCTTCCTCGGGCGTCTTCAATTTTTTCTACCATTCACTTTCGCGTTATATATTCTTTTTACACTTTTTTCATACGCAAACCATCTAAGCGACCCTTTTAATTTTCTTTTTATAGTGAATACTTGCGTTGGGAAAAACTTCAATGTTTTGTGAATGCTTCACAAATTGTTAATTCTTTAAAGTGAACACTTCAATTCGCAAAAACTCGCAAAAAAGAGATTTGAATTTATCCGGTTATTTGTTCAGTTCTTTTTGGAACCGGTTCCTCGCCGAAAAAGCACGTATTGCGTACGTGTCGGTAGAGATTTGAAAACGAAAAGAACTGGAACTGGAACTGAAGCTGGTTCCTTGCCAACAAAATCGCGTACTAGTCGGTAGCGCTTTGAAACTGGAAAGAACTGGAACCGATTCCTCGCCGAAAAAGGGTAGAGATGATTTCATGAGTGAAAAGAACTGGAACCGGTTCCTCGCCAAATAAATTAGTTCTCTCAATGAACTGAATGAACGCTAAGATGAACTACCGACTACAATCGAAGTATTTGTTTCAATGAAATGAATGAAGGCTAAAATGAATTACCAACTTCAATTGAAGTATTTGTTCAATAAACAATGAATGAAGCAGGAACTGTTGCCAAAAAAAGTAGTTCTTTGAAGTAGTTCTTTGAAGTAGTTCTTTGACGTAGTTCTTTGAGGTAGTTCTTTGAAGTAGTTCTTTGAAGTAGTTCTTTGAAGTAGTTCTTTGAAGTAGTTCTTTGAAGTAGTTCTGACAAAGTGGTCACAACGCTAGTGAATACCGTACAAGAGTCCCAACTGCTCCCAACCGCCTAGAGCCAGTATTATGGCATTCTCAATCTGGGTATGTTGTGATGAAGGGAGTGGATGAGGTAAGGAGGTGGGGAAGAGTAAGGCCGGGAAGTATATGAGTATCCAGATTTAGTCACCAAACACGGCTGAATCTATTTCAAGCGACGTTTCGATTCTGAATGGTGGTATTTCGTGCCGCAAATATCCTATATATTTTAATATACGAATTAAATGTGTTATGACATATATCAAATAAATAAAATCTGAATACGTAGTCAAGGATCTTAGCTACTCGACAACGGAGGCCGTCAATCAATTAGCGCAATGTGAGGTCTTGTCTTAATTTTAAACAGTTGCTTAGATATTTAAAATATCCATAGTTCACGAAATATCTCTTATTTTTTCTTCTAGTTCGCGAAGTGAATGGAAATCGTTGACGATTTTTACATTTTGGCATTTTCGATTGGCCTCGTCTTTCTCAACTTACTACCCAGCTAAATAACTAACCGTCACACGTAGGCAGAGAGGATGGACCGCCAAACAACTCTGTCTTGGCACATACTCCTCGCTTCATCCACATTTATATAAAATCTCATGCATTTTCTTTTATAATTCTGACTTTTGAAATGACATGATCCAAGTATTTGAATCACTTGATCGTGTTGCGAAATTAGGTTAGGTTAGGTTAGGGTGATGTTAGGTAAGATAATGCAACAACATATTTTTAAAGATGTATTTGTTTAATAAATTAGACAATTATTTCACATATTAAAAAGTATTTTAACATTTTTAATTGTGACTGGCACAGTCAAACACACATAGTTGATATTTCAAAATTTTCAACTTTTCAAGAATACGTCCCTTGAACTTATAAATACATGCGAAAATAAAGTAAAATATATATATATATATATATATATACATATATATAAAATAACAAAAAATCAATATGGCAGGTGGGTTTAAATAATCAAATAAATATACGAAATGTAGATAAAATTCAATGACGTATTGAATCAAGATTCATCTGAGATTCCAAAAGGTTTGGGTGGGTTAATATCCTCCGTTGTTTCTTCCAGAGTATCCTCCGTTGGCTGGACCCCTGCCGTACCCCGACTGGCTCTCCTCGTACCTGATCTTGGGTCTGTATCCATTCTCGTCAGCCTCGTAGGTCACGATCTGGATAAAACAAAAAAAAGTCAGATACGTTGCGCCTTAATAAGCAATCTGCACAACAGCCGAGCTACGAAGCTAACAGGGATACAATTGTCAGGCGTCGATTAAACGAGATATCGTATTGAAATAATGAGCTTTTCGAAGGATGTTTACCTGTTTCCTGCCGTCGGGAAGAAGGACGAAGTACTCTCCTTGAGTCATCTCCCCTTGCCTGGACTCCTTGTGGCCAAAGTCGTTTCCGGATGGCTCGTCCTTCACGGTGTACTCGAACTGGTAGTTGGCGGGCTCCTGGAAGGATATTCAGTTCAAACAACTTACACAGCTGCATTTAGACCTAGCCAACTCAGGTAGTTGCACTGGTGCAGTCAATTCTAGAGAGTGGCATTTCGCGGAAGTTTAAAAACTGCGTAGTTTCCGTATTTAGCAAAAATATATTAACCCTTTAATTTTTCTTTAACCTTTCCTTAACTGTGATGTGTAACTACTACACATTGCTTCTAACAACTTTAAAATCTTTATAGCCATCATAAATACTGGCTTCAGATTTTAGGTATTCCTCCATAATACGTTAACGCATTGAATAAAAAAATAGTGTTTGTATTTATTAGCACTCATCGGGCACATTTGAGATATTAGGTGAAAATCGGGAGTAAATTCACCAATAAGTGTCCTAGTGTGTGACGTAGATATATTTGTTTTAAAAAACTGCTATGGGATGCGAAGATTCGCAAAGATACGACGCTATTCAAATCTCACTCTTACTTGACTTCGCAATACTGGCAGTAGGTTTCGGGCACAAATGATTTATTTAAGTGATTGACTATGAATATTCTTATTTTACTGATTGAAAAGGCGAAATTTTTTACATGTGTAATGATTACACAGCACCGGAACGCGAAGAATAATTTGGCACAATAAAAGGAAGGTTAAAAGAAAGAAAAGCTTCCCGGGTTACAAATAACCAGACAGTATAAAAAAAACTCCTACTACCATCATAATAAGCGGAAGATGGTGCTTGTGCAACGATGGAGGACTTAGCTAGCGGAGAAGTTGAATCCATGACGCCTGGGTGGAAAACTGATGCATTTATTAACTAGCAACTTATAAAGAAAAACCACCATTCCCGGGCGAAGAATAACCAGACAATATTTGACAAACTCCTACCGCCATCATTAAAAGCGGGAAATGGCGTTTGTGCAATGATGGAGGATTTAGCTAGCAGAGGATCGAACTCACGTCGCCTGGGTGGGAAATCGACGCATTTATCAACTAGGCTACTACAAAGGGAAATTTGAAACATTTGATTCAATTGATATATTGTCTTCGGCATCATTTTATTGCCTAAGTTAAATCAGTTAGATCGGGCAAATCAGTTAAATCAGTTTAATCAATTGTTCAATCGGTCAAATCGGTAAAAGAATAGTTAATCAGTTAAATTTTAACTGATTTAATTTATATACATATCAAATTTATTTGTATGTAAATATTACGCCATCTACCTTTCTTCGTCTATTGCTGCTAATAAGTGCCTACTCGTGAGAAATAGTTTTGATGTAGGCGAATATCTCTATGTTTTATGTTAACTATTGTTTATTTGTTATCTTGTGTCTGTATCTGTGTTTTCTCATAAATAAAAAAATTAAATACATAAATAAAATAACTTACGTTCTGTTCATCACCGTATCCATCACCTCCGGAATACCCCTGGCCAGCGGGTAGGTACTCGTTGGAAGGGGCTCCGTAGTTAGAGGAAGGCGCGGGGGCTCCGTAGTTGGAAGATGGCCTAAAAGTCACAATTTAATCAATCACTGTAAATTATTTGCAATTCAAATGTTTGATATCCCGCCACTGTCAGCATGTTCGAGTATTCAAAATTTATTCTAATGAGAGTAACTTTTCAAAATAAATAGAAAAAGCCTCAAAAATTCTGATTTTTTTTTAAAAATTAGTCAAGAATTTTGTTTGTAAGTCTCACCAGACTGTTTTATAAAAAATAAATGAATATACGTATTTTCACCAAGTTTCCAAATCCGATTAATGTAAGCTATAATAAGAGTGGTCCTAGAACAGAGCCTTGTGGAAACCACTTTTTTATGATCTTAAGTAATCAACTTTGTCTTTTTTTTGTAAGAATTAAGAATGCATGTATTTATTTACACCAAGTTTGCAGAGCTGTTTTGGGCATGAAACGTGTGGCAGCGAAGTTTGTTCCGAAATTGCTAAATTTTGAGAAAAAGCAACGTCGCATTAGTATCGCTCAGGAGTTCCAGAACGATCCAGATTTGCTCAAAAGGGTCATAACTGGTGATGAAACGTGGGTATATGGTTATGACGTCGAAATCAAGGCCCAATCATCCCAATGGAAGCGGCCAGAAAAGCCAAGACCGAAAAAAGCACGCCAAGTTCGATCGATTGTGAAGGTTTTGCTCACTGTTTTCTTCGACTACAATGGCGTGGTGCATCGTGAGTTCGTGCCAACAGGTTGTACGGTTAATAAGGAATACTACAAGAAAGTTATGCAACGTTTGCGTGAAGCAATACGGCTCAAACGATCGGAATTGTGGAAAAACAAATCATGGATTTTGCATCACGATAATGCACCAGCTTACAATGCTTGTTCGTGATTATTTGGTCAAAAACAACACCGTAATCATGCCTCAACCACCGTATTCACCAGATTTGGCTCCCTGCAACTTTTTTTTATTCCCGAAACTGAAGAGACCAATGAAAGGAAAGCGTTTTGCCACAATTGATGAGATAAAGTCAGAATCGAAGAACGAGTTGATGGCCATACCAAAAAGCGCCTTCCAGAAGTGCTTCGAGGATTGGAAGAAGCGCTGGCATAAGTGCATTATATCTGAGGGGGATTACTTTGAAGGGGAGAAAATGGATATTGATTAATAAATAAATACTTTTCGAAAAAAATCGAAATTTATTTATTTGTTTATTTATATACGCCTTCATGGGCTTTTACATAACATAGATATAAAATAAAATAACAGTGACATAAAAAATAACAATGACATAAAAAATAACAATGCACCCAAAAACATGATGAAATTGATAGAAAATTAACACTATTATTTTAGAAAGAGGTATGCTATTATAGCCTTCTTATAACTAGATTCAGTGCAGTTGAATATATCTACTATTTCAGCGATAGAATTACTCACTGCATGCAATCTAGGTACAAGCGAGTATTTAAATGACTCAGTCCTAATATTGTTGTTACATTAAAAAAGAATTTTGGATCGAGTGGATCTGTTAGGTACATAGAAGGTAATTAAGCTAGGTAAATCAGGGCTGTCTATAATACCATTAAAAATTCACCTTTTCTTTTGAAAAAACCTCGATTCTTCGTGATCATGTTTTTTTTAAATGTTGGTAATTAATATTCTATTGTGTCTGATTCCCTCGCGTGTATTGGAGTAAGAACTATTTTTTCTTTGATAATTACCTGGATTGTGCATTTGGAGCTCCATATTTGTTGGATGGGGCATTTGGGGCGCCGTACTGGCTGGACGGAGCACCAAACTGGCTTGATGGGGGACTCAGACCCTGGCCGGGAGGAAGGTAGTCATCTACTGGAGGCTCTGCAAGGCACACTGCGGTCAGTGCAACGAGAAGGGCGCAAGAGATCTAAAATTATAAAACATTTTACGTTCATTCGATTTTTTTTAGTAAATCTATTTAACGAAAATGATAAGTTACTGAACTGCGATTTGAATAAATTGACAATTTTCACCGGGGAAAACGTTAAACCTACCTAATTACAAAATTACAAAACGATGTGTACCTATTATTACTATTTAAAGATATTTTACCAAACCACCAATGTAAATATACCTTCTACAAAATACATTAACCAAATAGAGACGAGAAAACAAAGAGTAAATTCAAAAATAGCCAACTGTCAAAAATAAACTTAACAACGATAGATATTATATGTTTAAAAAAAAAAACCACAAACGCATCTAACGCATCCCTTGTAACCCGCCTCCCAGAAGGTAATAAAACTACCCGAATGTATATTTGAATGTTATTGTAAAGCCGCCTCTGTCAGCAATAAAACAAAACCCAAAGTCACAGATGTTCACTATGAGACTCAATAAGCGTCCATTCCGGACACTAATAGTATATTTGCCATTGATTTACTTCAAATTGTACCTGTCTGAAGATGCCCGCCATAAGGTAAAACCGGTCAGGTCTTAAATAAAAATGTGGAATAAAGTTGAAAACTTGATCAACATTTTAAGGCTTTACACTTCATTATGATATTAATTATTCAATCAATATAAATAACTTTCAAACAATATGAAAAAAGGATGTAGCAAAAAAATGGCGTCTGACTTGCACTGGGAAACTTTCCTCCCTCCGGAGAGACACACCTACCAATTGTGCCATCAGAACCCATTTTTAATAGTCTCATAAATCCTTCTTTTTTTTCTGTTCTTTTATTGTTGAATATTATTAATATTGTTTTGCACATCTGATATGCAATTGTTCAAGTTTAATGAAGATTCGATTTAGATTTTTAATAATGAATGGCTGCTGCCAACTTGCTAGAGCCAGTGAGACTATGGCATCTCCAATTGGGATATGTTGTGAGGATGAGGTTAGTGCTAGAAGTGATAAAAGATGGGAAAAAGAAGGTTGAGAAGTGCCCGGCTATTAAGATCTGGTCACCAAACATGGCTAAAGCCATTTCAAGGAACGTTTCGATTCCGAATGGTGGTCTTTGAAGACATGTATGAAACTTTAAATCCGGAGTCATGGGTTCGTTTCCCGCCATAGTTAAAAAAATATTTATAAACTGTTTTTCAATTATCTGCAGAGTATCGAAGAAAATAGACTGAATTTCAAAGAAATTAGATCTTTTAGGCAAATGCGTGGTTAGGTCAGGTTAGGTTAAACCATGCATGACCGTTTAACAAATGTGTTTCAACAGAACTTTAAGCAAATGCGTTATTTCTCTCGTTAAATTAAAGTCTTACTATTATTATGGAGGTCGCGGCTTCAAACTCGGCGTGCGCAAATAACTTTTCTTTAATTAATATGTGTCACAACACATTTAATTCATATAAAATAATATTAAGTATATTTGCGACACATTCCAGAGTGGTAGTTACTCCAAGTATCGCCCTGGTGAAAGACCACGGTCCAGAATCGAAACGTTGCTTGAAATGGCTTTAGCCGTGTTTGGTGACCAGATCTGAAAATCCAGGTACTTCCCAAACTTACTCTTCCTCATCTCCTTCTTCTTCCCACTGCCTTCAGCTTCACAAAATACACGGTTGGGGATGCTATAGTCTCACTGGCCCTAGCGAGTTGGGAGCAATTAGGACTCTTAATAATATTTGGATAATTTGTATACGCCGTTTTTGTGAAAAATCACGTATGGTATCAATTTTCTTAAGCCTCACAACCTTGAAGTAACAATATATGGAGGGAGAGCTAATTATTTTTACCCAACCTACGACAAACTTGCGATAAATCACACAAACGGGTTTTTACGTCGTGTACCATGAGAGAGAAAGAGACAACAAATTTCATAGACCGCTTCTATATACTGTTGCAATGATCTTAAGCTCTTGGGTCACCGCGGCACTCCACCCACGTTTTTATTATGCCACTAAACTTGACACAACCAAACGGTTTTTTAGGTTATATGCTATATTTTTGTTGATAAAAATACTTAGAAAAAGTGGCTATACGAATAAAAAAAAACATTATGTCAATATGTGATATGAATGGATGTAAAAATACCCTAACCTTAGTCGTAGCCACGTCCAGTTGCGCCGAGTCAGGTTAAAACTTGGTTAAAATCATCAAAAACTGACTTCACTGCCTTGGATAGATACTACTCTACGGACTCTAAGCTCACAACATCCCTCGATTAGGGATGCCATAGTCTCATTAGCTCTAGATGGTTGGGAGCATTTGGGAATTTTGTGCAGTAATCACTTAAAAAAGAGTTTAAAAATAAAAAAAATTAAATCATTAAATTATGATTCTTTACCTTCATTTCGTAATTTTTTGCTATCCGACCAACGAACTAAATCACTGAGAAAAAATAACTGATTGAATTACTTAGATGTTTGTAACACTTGCTCTTCACTGGAGAAGATGCAACGAGTCTGTGATGATCTCTGGTCCATGGCGCTGGCTTTTATAGCTCTCTCTAAATGCAGATTCTCGGCTGATTGCGAAATCAGATCATTTTATTTATCAGGTGTAGTTGAGATGATGCTTCGCACGGAGATTGTTGAAGGCTGCAGGAAATGATTTAAGGTGTGGATGTTGGTTATGATATGACTGCTTGACGTGAGAACACACCTGGAGAGGTCCCTTTGAGAAACAGTATAGTCAGGACAGTTGACTTTATACTCACTCGATGGAAAGAGACAAAAATACATTAAATGATGTTGGACAGCCTTTTAGTTACCGCCCACACGTAATTCGGACATTTTAAATATAGCATATTTGAAAACATTAAGCAAAACAATTTCAATATACCATTAAAATTATTTATAAAGCCAAAATATCATACATACACTAATAACAGAAGGTTTGCCTAAATAATGATGGAAGATTTTTTTGATTTTAGGTCTTTGTATCATTAAAAAATGTGAGAATTCTAAAGTTCGGTCAAAGGTATTTAAAACTGTTGAAATAGTCTGAAAAGTGATGTTTTATAATCTGTGTTTGACTTATTTGTATAACCACTGCAAGTATTTTAATCAACACAAATATAGGAAATAACCTCAAAATCCGTTGACGTAAGTTATGCAACTCGATGATGTGAAGTTAGCGCGGTAGGAGAACATTCTTACATACTTAGAAATGCTGCAATATTATGTGAAGACCTTTCTTGCCTCTTTGTTTTCTCTCATGGAATACGACGTAAAAACCCGGAGAAAGTGATTTATCGTAAATTTGTATAGGTTGGGTAAAATATTTAGCTCTCTCTCCATATATATTCTTACTCCAAGTGTGGCTGTTTGTAATGATATGTTTGTAATGTGAAATGAACGGGAGGTGAAAATATTTAATTCTTATTGGCACGAGTTTGTTCCTTTGATTGACTTTTATCTTATTTTTTTAACATTAACTCTACGCATTAATCCTTGAAGGAATTCATTTCTCTCCAATTATTTATTTAAAGCCTGAAAAAAAAGCCTTCCACACGAACCTGAAGAAGCTTTGTCAGAATCAAAGTGGGATAAAATAATAATAATAATACCATTGCATTTATATAGCGCAGCTTTGCGATATTTCGCAATATTAAATAAATAAGTGTTTGATTCACTTGATCGTGCTATGTCTTCCTCGGGCATCCTCGACGTCTTCTTCCATTCACTTTCGCGACATATATTATTTTCACACTCTTTTCTTTGTACATCTGCTCTACATGCCCAAAACATCTAAGCGTGCCTTTCTCAATCCTATTCATTACATCATCCTTGCATTATTTTCGGACATCGACATTTTTAACACGGTCATACATGGTTTTACCCCACGCACGCCTTAGGAATCTTATTTCTACTGCGTTCAGTCTACTTTCATCCTTCCTCTGCCAGTTCCGTGTCTCACTGCCATACATCAAGGTTGGTATAAACACTCCATTGTGGACTGCTAGCTTCGCTTCTATGGACAATTTCTTTTATAAGAAAATAATTTTCATCACGGCCTTTATCATATTTGAGAATGCTGGGTGGAGGGTGTTTTTGAGGAAAAGAAGCAGCAAACCTGGGTCTCGAAGATGCCAATGTTGAAGGAGACCAGCAAATCGTTCCACAGCCGAGCTGTTAAACATAATAGCTATATCGAATGACAACCGTGTACCAATGTCGGGCGCGCGTTTGGCGAGTTTCCAGGCTATGCACCGGTCCCGAAAGGATCAACGACGCAAGTTCCTCGGAGCATCTTTCATTGGAATACCGGTAGAAAAAGGCCAGCATTCCTACTTGACGTATGTGCTCCTAAAGATTGCAATTCGTTTGTTAAGATAGGATAATCTATCGAACGGACCGCCCGTTTCTGCAGAGAGTCAATGGTTTTTTCAGGTATTTAGGGACAAAATTAAACGTACATTCAAGATCTTAAATAAATTGATCTTGCTTATTAATCTTTAGAATGCCGGATTCCTGCAAGGTACCAAAGCGCACACCAGACACTAAGTTTGGAGAGCGCGCCTTCGGAGTGTCAGGTCCTAAAGCCTGGAATGGACTACCACATGATCTGAGAGTAATAGAAGACTCGACAGAGTTCAGAGCCAAACTTAAAACATATTACGTCGTAACTTGCTGACTAATTTCATAATTACTCACTTGTGTTTTACAAAACGAAGTTTTTGACAATAATTATGCTATCTTCTCTCATAATTTGTCGATGTGATTTTTTAAATTGTACGTCGTCACGTGTCACTAAAAAGTTTGATATGTGAAGATTTTTTTGTAGTTTTTAAAAATGAAATCATTTTAAAATGATTTCATTTTTGATGATTCAAAAATATTTGCAATGAAATATTTGAAATGAAATGTTTGCAATGAAATGTTTTAAGAGTTTTAATACATATTCAAATAAATACATTTTTTAATAAAATAAAATGATGTGACAATAAACGTTGATGTATTCAATCGGACGAAAAACTAGGAGACTCAACACTAATGTCAAAAACGAGTCGACAGGTCGAGTTTCCTACCAACTGGTTACTAAAGCGTTGGTGACTGGTTAGTGACGGTAGCGCCGTGTGCGGTATCTCATTTAATTACAAAGGTTCAAACTCATCGCGGACTGGTTAGTAATTTGCGTTTGTGATAAGTTTCTTTTGAGTATCTCCGTGTGCAGGCCTTACAGGAGAAGTATATTTATAATATTTCAGTAATTACATAATAGTTATATTTTCGTAGAAAGAAATCAGACATATTTAATGAAAATGAAAAAATAACTTTGTAAAGACCACAGAATTAAATACCGCACAAGAGTCTCAACTGCTCCCAACCGTCTAGAGCCAGTGAGACGTATGGCATCCCCAATAGGGGTATGTTGTATGTTACAGGGTTGAATAAACATGTCAACATTTGTTCTACGAAGAAGGTTCAGGTAGAGCCGAAACCGGTTGGTATATGTATCTAATAAAGTGGTGTCAAAACAAAGATACTTTTATTTAAAAAAAATATTTTATGCATTATTATCAATGATGGAATGTATTGCATTGCACTACTCCTGTATACCTTCTGGAATAAAAACTTGATTATTATTGTTGGGTCCTAAAATCAAAAATTTGATAGGTCCTAACCTGATACATTTTGTCCAGTTCCTACCTCCCCTTTTGCCAGCTTGTTCTGTTACCACGCATTATTTGTATGGCTGGATAAAGTGTGTTAAACATCCTGTAACGATAACCCCCACCACTGGGCAGCCATATTAAGTTCTGGACGTCGAGAGCGGCGCGTCTCAATTCGATTTCATTCGCCTACAATCGCTCGGACCACCCAGGGACGGCGCCTCGCTTCGCATCCGACTCTGGAGGATTCGCCCCACTCAATTTTTCATCGCACGGGCAGATAGGTCGGCCCCTCTCGCAGACGTCTAACAGGTGAGCAATCTGGCATAAATTTACCTTTTCTTATTTGTCCTCAAATACAATCAAATCATTCATTGAGTATAATCGTTTTACAGTCTACTCAAATTCATTCACGTCTTTCCAAAACTGAATCGCAGTTTCTGGATCGAACAATTATTATTGAAAAAAACTTCGCAATTTGACAAGGTTCTAAAGCGTAGATTAAGGCAGACTGTGATGTTATCATGTGGAAACATCCAAAAATTAATTATTTTTCAAGAGCAATCTATAAAATAATTTGTAATCTTGTTTGTACTAATTTCTCTTAATCCAACTTAATCGCGAAGATTTAAGAAACTCGACCTTGATATTAAATGTAGCCGAATTAAAATTTTGCAGCACAAGGATATTAGAAAATAAATCCAAGTCTAATAAGAGTCAATGTTTTCTTTGGTCGTTTTATATTACAGTCTAAAAATTGATTTGTTTCACAAAACCATAGTGTTGACAAACTATTTCCACACTAGTTTTTACACATGAAAAATCACAAAATTTAACTTCACTTTATGAGGACTTTAATTGCTACAATTAACCCATTTCAAATATACAATAATGTCTGCCAACACTCATTATAGTTAGGTACTTTAGATTGGTTGGGATAAACAAAAGAATATTTAAAAAATACTTGTATATTAAAAACATATTTTTAATAATGTTTTTAATAATCAGGTAAATTTGTCCAGTAGTCCAATATTAGGTACATTTCCTATAAATTTATCATTATTCTTTGATTACCTTCTGAGTTGACGAATTGTTTCTTTCGATTTATATTATCTGTCTCTTTCTCTCTATTCTTTTGTTATAACTTAAATTGTTTAAAATAATAAAAAAGTATATTTGCGGCACGTTCCAGAGTGGTAGATACCCTAAGTATCGCCCTGGTGAAAGACCGCCATTCAGAATCGAAACGTTGCTTGAAATGGCTTTAGCCGTGTTTGGTGACCAGATCTGAATAGCAAGGTACTTCCCTACCTTCCTCTTCCCAATCTCCTTCCCATCCCCACTACTTTCAGCCTCAAAACATACACTATTTGGGGATGCCATAGTCTCACTGGCTCTAGACGGTTGGGAATAGCTGAGACTCTTGTGCGGTATTCACAAAAAAAAAATGTTATTCTATTATTACTCACTGTATTGTTATTTTATTTTATATTTTGTTCTCCCATTGTATTTATATATACCCGCACACTTTGTATTTTTTAAGCGAATCCGGTCGGTCGTAAAAAATTAAATAATAATATTCTATATTTATTTAAAGTTATTTTTTCATTTCTTTGAATAAATCAAACTACATAGTGATTTGATATATTATCTTCAATTAAAAATAAATAAAATTTTTGCTTCATTCCTGCTATTAATGGCTAGAAGTGTCTTTTATATTAAAAGATTATATCAATTTTGATTTCCTCTTTTTTGCCATTGTCAAATTGTCGATAGAACGCATTTGTACCTATCACGCGTATGGCACATATTCAAAATAAAAATAAAACATAATAAAATAAATAGTACAAAAACTTAAAACCAAAACGGAGTTCACGAAAATAATGTTTATAATAAAAATGATTTTTTTCGTTATTCTTCTGGTAGATATTTTAAATCATGAGCATTGTTTGATCAGAAAGAAATTATCTCAAAATTAAAATTGTGAAACGAAGTAAAACCGTAGATAAGAAAACAATAAAAAAGGCTTACACTGTCGACACAATTTGTTATATATCTATGAAGAATTACGTATTTTGAAAGGATACAATTGCGTATTTTTAATTGGTTTAAAACCATCTTTATTTATAATAAATACAAGGATAAATAATTAATTCACAAATCAAAAACATTGATATTTTGAATTGTGACTGGCACACTCGAACACACTATTAAGTTAAATATTGCACTATTAACAACTCTGCATCAACACGTCAATTGCTTAAATAAATATTAACAAACAAAATAAACCAGAATAAGGTTAATTTCTGGTAAAGTTACAAAGATGAAGAAAATAATAAAATCACAAAGGACGTGTTGAATCTAAGTTTCATGAGAGATTATAGAAAGTTTGGGTGGCTTAGTATCCTCCGTTGTTTCCTCCAGAGTATCCTCCGTTGGCTGGACCCCTGCCGTATCCTGACTGGCTCTCCTCGTACCTGATCTTGGGTCTGTATCCATTCTCGTCAGCCTCGTAGGTCACGATCTGGATAAAACAAAAAAAGTCAGATACGTTACGCCTTAATAAGCAATCTGCACAACAGCCGAGCTACGAAGCCAACAGGGATACAATTGTCAGGCGTCGATTAAACAAGATATCGTATTGAAATAATGAGCTTTTCGAAGATTGTTTACCTGTTTCCTGCCGTCGGGAAGAAGGACGAAGTACTCTCCCTCGGTCATCTCCCCTTGCCTGGACTCCTTGTGGCCAAAGTCGTTACCGGATGGCTCGTCCTTCACCGTGTACTCGAACTGGTAGTTGGCGGGCTCCTGGAAGGACAGATAACATGAACAACTTGAATCCGAAGGGGAATGGGAAGGGGAAGGGGAAGGGGAAGGGGTAGGGGAAGGGGAAGGGGAAGGGGAAGGGGAAGGGGGGAAGGGGAAGGGGGAAGGGGAAGGGAAGGGGAAGGGGAAGGGGGGAAGGGAAGGGGAAGGGAAGGGGAAGGGGGGAAGGGGAAGGGGAAGGGGAAGGGGAAGGGGAAGGGGGAAGGGGAAGGGGAAGGGGGAAGGGGAAGGGGAAGGGGAAGGGGAAGGGGAAGGGGAAGGGGAAGGGGAAAGGGAAGGGGAAGGGGAAGGGGAAGGGGAAGGGGAAGGGGAAGGGGGGAAGGGGAAGGGGAAGGGGAAGGGAATATATTTTTTCCTCAACTCACATTGTTCTGATCATCCCCATATCCGTTACCGCCGGAGTATCCCTGGTTGGCGGGCAGGTACTGGTTGGAGGGGGCTCCGTAGTTAGAGGAAGGCTTTGGGGCTCCATAGTTGGAAGATGGCCTGTGCAAAATTACAAATGAGCTGTATTAGTTCTACAAAGAATTTCATGTTGGCATGTTACTAGATAAATAAAATCCCAATGATCTGAAATCGAAACTTTTAATTTGATTTTTAACTTGATTTTTAACTTGATTTTTTTCTTGAAAAGCGGGTGAGTTTTCTTCCAAAGAGTAAAGAAGAAAATGAACTTATTGAATTATATGACGGCATTTGGAAAATTGTTGAAAGATCATAGGTTAAGGGTGGAAAAACAGATTGACCGTAGGGGTGCCACCATAGCTCTAAACTCTGTGTAGCAGATATTATTATGTGCTTACTTGGCACTGGAAGAATCAATCATATTGAGAGTCTATTTTAGGCTGTTGAAAGATTGAATTGAAACATGATTTAAATATTTAGCTGTATTTTAAACTTTCGTCATATTTGACGTCATAACATTTCAACGTTAGGCGGCATTTGTTTTTTTTAAACATTTTAATGGTCCCCGTTAAACTTCGATTGTAGGCTCATTTCAGCTTTTGAACAAATCGTGAAGAATAACAACATAACCGTTATGCTTTTCGGCTGATCACGATTTGTTCAAAAGCTTAAATGGACCGAATCTCGGCGAAACAACCCGCTCTTAGAATAAAATTTTGAACATCAAACGAACATTGTCGAATTTTTATATTTTAAATGTAGTTTTTGTTTAATTCAGTTGAATAAAATTTTATATAATTATTATTTTGTTCAGTTTTTTTAGTTTTTAGTGACTTTTTTTTGTCACAGTTTGATAATAGACTTAAACGCCGAAACAGCTGCCACTAAAAACAAAAAACTAAAAAAGATATTTTTAAATTTAATTATTATATAAAAAAATCAAATAGAGTTCTACAAATTGAACACGAAAACTAAAAGTAAATTAATATTTTTGAAATAAATGTGGAACAAATGAATTCCACGTTAAATGTAAATAGTAAAAAAACATATCTGCAATAAACGCAGATTCTTAGAGCCAAAAGAAAATTCAGGAATTTCGTTTTTTTATATAATCATGCCGTGGGTCACATGACCTTATTCAAATTTGATTTTTCATTTTTGCTTGGTAGATATGTATCTATCGAACAATTCTGCATACTTAAGGGTCAGCACCCAAAAAAACACTTTTTGTGGCTTTCTAGTACAAGCGATACTATACATGATTCCTCTTTAAATTCTAAATAGGTAGTTAGAAAAATGTTTAAGTTTTCCTGTGAGTACAATTCCTAAACAGTAATATTTTATACTCTTTATGAAATTTACACCGGAATTTTAGGTAAAACGTTTAAAAATGCCTTTGTTGGTTTTCGAACTGCACTTTTTACTTACATTTCAGTATGTTTTTTGTAGAATTTGATGGATAACTGTTAAAAACATGTATTCACTGGAAACCTCAGACATTTTTCTAACTACCCAGCGAAAATTTGCAAATAAATAATTTTTAGTATTGCTTGTATTAGAATGCTATAAAGTGACGTTTAGTCTCATCATTGAGTGCTGACCCTTAACTCAAAACTTGATTTTTTAAAAACTCATTTCGTTCTTCCTTGCGCAAACAAATATATTTTCCACGTATGTAGAAATAAAAAAAAAACAATTTACCTGGATTGTCTAGATTGGGAGCTTGGAGCACCATATTGGCTAGATGGGGCACCATATTTGCTAGATGGAGCACTTGGGGCAGAGAACTGGCTAGATGGGGCACCATACTGGCTAGATGGGGCACTGTACTGGCTAGAAGGAGCGCCGTATTGGCTTGAAGGGGCTCCATATTTGCTGGACGGGGCACTTGGGGCACTGTACTGGTTGGACGGAGCACCATACTGGCTAGATGGAGCACTCTGCCCCTGACCGGGAGGGAGGTATCTGTCCACTGGAGGCTCTGCTAGGCAAACTGCAGCCAATGCCACGGCTATGGCACAAGAGATCTAGTAAAAGAAAACTGTGTTTCAAATTCATTGTTTTTATACCATTGAGATTATTAAAATCGTTTCGTTCATATATGTTTAAGACAAACATTTTCGGGTTACGAATAACCTGAAATCATTTAAATTCCTCCTACATTGCAATTGAGAAATGTTGCTCGTGCAACGATGGAGAGTTGAACCCGTGACATCTGGGTGAAAACCCAACTTTTTTGACCGGTCTTTGAAAGCGTAATTTTTTTCTTACCTTCATTTTGATGAGTTACTTTCTCGGAGAGCTGTAATTAACAAAATGAAATTATTAATAGAAGCATGTTTGAAATACATATTTTTTAAATCATCATAATATAACCGCGAATTATAGTAACAGTAGAAAAAGTCAATTTAATCGTCGCTGGAAAGGCAAAAAGGCTGAAGCGCCATTTTGAGAAGTTTTCACCAGACCACTCCAAACTTTTTTTTGTTCCACAATAAAATTCATAAGTCTTTGGTACCTGGTTAGATTTTGAAAACAAAAGTTGACTCAGGTACCAAATGCTCTCACTGAGTCACCTGAAGCGATAAAAAGTTTAAAACAGTCCCAAAATTATGTCGCTTAAGTCAAGCCTTCTCCCAAATGATAAATATATATCAAATGGCTGAGGGGCCACAAAAGTCTTCAGAATCAAACGAAAGTCAGAGCTTTGGATGCAGAAAAAAGAACTGATCAAAACTGCATATTTAACTCATTTTGGACAAAATTATCGCTTAAGCCCTTTTGCTTTTCCAGTGACGATATGGGCTGTGTAATATGACAATATAGGTATTTCGTTCTTGATGTTATTTGAGGAGTGTTTTTCAATAAGTTTCCTACATTTTCTAAACATGGTTTTAACGGATATATATTTAATTAATTAGTTGGACAAAGTAGAACAATCATTCCTAGGTTTAGAATGACTTCAAAATCTCCTATTTCCATAATTATTATCGGAAAATGTTGCTTGTGAAATTATGGAGGGCGTAACTAGCAGAAGAATTGAACTCACGACGTCCGGGTGGGAGCCTGACGCTTTTGTCCACTCAACTACTAAATGGTCAAATATTTTGGTTAGGTTTTTATTGAGAGCAAAAAAAATTGCATGAACACAATGTTAATTTTTTGATCAGTGTCCCATCTCATTTTGTGAAACATTTATAGTTTTTTTAGTTAAATGCTAATACAACAAGAATCCCCGTAATTTGATCAATTGTTTAGGTTGATTTGTTTTGTGGTCACAGAACGATAGCTAATGAATAACCTTATGGTATTAATTTCTTTTAATTTTGACCAGTTAGTAGTAGCTGAGTGGACAAACGCGTCAGATTCCCACCGGGGCGTTGTGAGTTCAATTCCTCCGCCAGCTAAGTCCTTCATCATTGCACAAGCAACATCTTTAGCTTATTATGAAAACAGTAGGAGTTTTTCAAATATTGTCTGGTTACTCGTGACCCGGGAGCTTGTCTTTCTTTAAAACAATTAAAATAAAATGAAATTTGAATTGCTTTGTTCTAGCTAATTAAAACAAATAATTATGTGAAGATTTGGATCAATGTTTGTAAATCGTGAATGCTCACCAGATATAAATAAGTATAAAGACACTGTGGGCTCAACTGATCTTCACCGGAGAAGATGTGGCGAGTCTCTGATGCTGTGTGCTCCGCATCGCGGGTTTAAATACCTCTCTCCTTTCGAAATCAGAGCAATTTTTACTCTCCGGAGATGATTCCCTGCAAGGAGATTGTTGCGGTAGGTATTGATTGAAGGTCGCATGGAAATATGATTAAATTTAACTAACTAACAAACCATCACGCCGTTTCCCCGCAGGGGTAGGCAGAGAGGACGGACCGCCATACAACACACTCTGTGTCTTGGCACGCACTCCTTGCTTCGTTCACATTCATACACCGTCTCATACATACTCTTCTGTTATCCTGACTCTTCACATGACCCGATTCAAGTTTTTGATTTAATTGGTCTTCTCGTGTCTTCCTCGGGCGTCCTCGACTTCTTCTTCCATTCACTTTCGCATCATATATTATTTTCACACTCCTTTTTTCGTTCATTCGCTCTACACGCCCAAACCAAGTCCAAAGTCATGGTGTTTGAAAGAGAGAGTACGCGAACAGCGTGCAATATAGTTTTGTGAATGATGAATACTTGGAGCAAGTGGATGAGTTTGTGTATTTAGGAAGAATGCTTTAAAGAGACGGAAAGGCTGATAAGGGTATTGAAAGAAGGGTGAATGCAGGAAACCACATTAATGGAGGACTGAACGCTGTTGGCGCAAATAAGAAATTTTCAAAAGAAGCGAAGCTAGCAGTCCACAATGGACATGTTAATTAAATCAAATTAATTTGCTCACGCCGTGTTTGAACCCGCGACTTCCGGATTCGTATTCGAGCGTCTTACCACTCGACCACGGAGGCCGTCACCATCATTACTAAATGATTACTCATCCTTTAAAACTGTTTAAAATTTCACCGTTTAAAACTATATAAAAACATTTAAAACAAATTTACTAACGATATTGCCAAAGTATTTTCTTCCTCGCGTTTTTGGCTTTTTGCAGATGACAATAAGATCCTTGATAATAAAATCTTTTCATGACTGTATTCTTCTCCAAAGTGATATTGATTCATTTAATGAATGGTGTGAAACTAACTGCCTAGAATTAAACATTGATAAATGTAAAATTATGTCAGTTCATAGAACTCATAAACCGATCCTCTTCAATTATAAATTAAATAGTATCTCCCTATCTACCGTCAAATCTATAAAAGATCTTGGTGTCACTCTAGACTATAATCTTTCTTTTCGTGATCACATTAATAATGTAGCTAATAAATCACTAAAACTTCTTGGCTTCATCAATAGAATTGCATGTGACTTTAAGAATATAAAGACTCAAAAACCCTTTACTGCTCATTAGTTCGCCCTCATCTAGAATATGCTAGTGTGATTTGGTCCCCTTTCTATACCGTTCATATTCATCATATTGAATCCGTACAACATCGCTTCTTACGCGGTATTGCATGGAGATTAGGGGGAGAAAGAGGCGATTATTCATATGATGAAATTGAACAATTATTGAAAATGTCTTCATTAGAAAAGCGAAGGAAAGACTTTGATTTAATTTTAATTTACAAAATTATTAATTGCTTTATTGACTCACCTTCTCTGTTGAAACTTATCCAGTTCAACATTCCTTGCCGTAGACTCAGAAACAATGAATTGTTGTTCCTCAATCATCAAAATATTTATTATGGGTATAATTCTCCAATGTCCAGAATGTCAAGACTTGTTATCTCAAGCCATGGTCTTGAAATTTTTGGTAGCAGTCTAAATGATTTTCGTCATTCTTTACAACTTTACTAAAACTTTGACTAGACCATGGCTTGAATGTTCTCTCTTATGTTTATTTTGCCTTATTTTTGTCATCGCTTCATTTATGTTTATGTATGTGCTATTCCTTCTCTGTTGCTCTTTTTTTCATTTCGTGTTTTATATGTAATTTTTGGAATTGGACTTTAGTCCGTTAATTTATAAATAAATAAATAAAATTATGAAATATTATTCAGATATAGGTAAAGCAGCACATGTGTACATCAATGGATTAACTAGAAGCTAAAGGTGTAAAAATAAAACAAATACAATATATACAAATAACAAAAAAAAATTGTTAAAACAAACAAATGAAAATAATACAGGCACATACAGTTGAGACTCTTATGTGATATTAACTATACAAAATAAAAAAAAATACTTAGAAAGTATGTCTTCTACCCATGTACGTATTAATAAGAAGAGGTAAAGAATTCTTCTTTGTAGAGGAATATTTGATAATCTTTTGATATATTATACTTATGAATTAAAATCCGTCGACTGTTTATTAAAATACTTCAGTCACCAAATAATTTCTTACAATCAAACTGATCACTCATCATTACGAGACATTGAAAATGAAAAACATACAATTAATACCTAAATAAAGAAAAAAAAACTGAGATATCAAACCTTGAGAAGTTCATGAAAGCATGTTGCGTATTGTATGCTGATGATGCGGTGCTGGTTTCTGACAGTATGTAAGATCTACAGTTTCTCGTGTCTAGGATGAACCAAGTATGTATGCAGAGTGAGTTAATGATGAATGTAAGTAAGTCCAAAGTCACGGTGTTTAAGATAGAGAGTACGACAACAGCGTGAAATATAGTTGTGAATGATGAATACTTGGAGCAAGTGAATGAGTTTGTGTATTTGGGAAGTATGTTTTAGAGAGACGGAGAGGTTGATAAGGATGTTGAAAGAAGGGTGAATGGAGGAAACTCCATTGATGGAGGACTGAACGGTGTTGGCGCAAAAAAAAAAAGCCTAGTGAAGCGAAGCTAGAAGACCACAACGGCGTGCTTTTACCAACCCTTATGCATGGCAGTGAAGCATGGAACTGGCAGAGGAAGGATGAAAGTAGACTGAATGCTGTTGGAATTAGATCCCTAAGGCGTATGTGCGGTTAAACTACGTATAATCGTGTTTGAAACAAACAATGATCAGATATTAGGTATGCATTTGAAAAACTTAAATATATGTTTTTTTATGTTCCCACCTGTATTTCAATAGTTTTCAAATGTTCATTTTAAATATTGAGAAATTCGTTAATACTGTTATTTATTTTTGAATATTTTTTTTATGTGAATACTGCACAAGGGTCCCAACTGCTCCCAACCTCTCCCAACTGCTCCCAACTGCTCCCAACCGAGACAGTGGGACTATTGAATTTCATTTGAAACAATTTTCAAATTTTCATTTAAAAATTTGAAACAATTGTATTTTTCAATATTCTATTTTCCCAATTTCTTTTTATAATTTCACAGATTCTGCTAAGCACTTATTCAAATTAAACTGTGGCCCGTTCCAGAGTGGTAGATACTCTGTGAAAGATCACCATTTACCACCAACGTAGTTTGAAATGGCTTCAGTCGTGTTTGGTGACCAGATCTGAATAGCCAGGTACTTAAACCTTCCTCTTTCCCATCTCCTTCCACTATCTTCAACCTCACAACATACCCCAATTGGAGATGCCATAGTCTCACTGGATCTAGACGGTTGGGAGCAGTTGGGACTCTTGAGCGGTATTCACCTTTTGAGAAAAACCTTTTTACCTCTTTGTAACCTCCTCCTATTTACTTTCAAATGAAATCAAAATAATAACTGGTTTACAACACCGGTAAGAAAACAAAAATTATTTTTATTGGTTCAAAACCATCTTTATTGACAATAAATACACGAATAAATAATTAATTCATAAATAAAAAAACATGGATATTTTAACTGGCACACTCAAACACATTGTTAAGTTATATATGGCACTATTATCAACTCTGCATCAACAGGTCAATTGTTTAAATAAATATTAACAAAATAAAACAGAATAAAGTTAATTTCTGGTAAAGTTACAAAGATGAAGAAAATAATAAAATCACAAAAGACGTGTTGAATCTAAGTTTCATGAGAGATTAAAGAAAGTTTGGGTGGCTTAATATCCTCCGTTGTTTCTTCCAGAGTATCCTCCGTTGGCTGGACCCCTGCCGTATCCCGAATGGCTCTCCTCGTACCTGATCTTGGGTCTGTATCCATTCTCGTCAGCCTCGTAGGTCACGATCTGAATAAAAAAAATAAGTCAGTACACGCGTTACGCCTTAATAAGCAATCTGCATAGCAGCCGAGCTCCGAAGCTAACAGGGTTACAATTATCAGGCGTTGATTAAACGAGATATCGTGTTGAAACAATCGTGAGTTTTTTGAAAGAGGTGTGGAAAATTCTTTTTTGAAAATTATCCATCTACAATTTTAACGAAATCGGCTTTTGTACCGAGACATAGTACGCTTCTCAATTTGAAAACAAGACATAAAACAAATACATCGTCAGTTACGCCTTAATAAGCAACACGCAGGGCATGTTATTTCCTACTAACCGCTCAAAGGAATCAGAAGAAATCAAACACAAAAAGGCTTCTCTTTAATTAAACTGCAAGATCAAGGAGTATTGGGCGCTAAACTGGAAAGTTTGATGGTGTGGAAGCCAACACCATAACGTAAGCTTTTAATAACTGACAAAACAGGAATCAGAAGCTTGGCAAGAAAAAAGGTTTTTCCTCATCGGAGGAAATAAACGGCCATATCGACAAATACAGCTGTCGATATTGACGGCCTCCGTAGTCGAGTGGTAAGACGCTCGACTACGAACCCAGAAGTCGCGGGTTTAAGCCCGGCGTGTGCAAAAAACTTTTATTTAATTAACTTGTGTCAATATTTATATAAAATTATGTGTAGTATAATTGCGGCACGTCCCAGAGGGGTGGATACTCTATGTGTCGCCCTGGTCACCATTCAGAATCAAAACTTTGCTTGAAATGGCTTTAGCCGTAGTTGTTGGCCAGATACAAATAGCCAGGTACTTTCTAATCTTCGTCTTCCTTATTTCCTTCCCCTTTCCCCCCGTACCTTTAACCTCAAAACATACCCCAATCGGGGATGCGACCTTGTTTATCAACATAAATACATCTTTTTCTAGGGTGTAAAACATTTTTAGGAGGCCATGCTAGCACCCCTTATAAGAGTTGTAGGGTGGATAATGAAGATTGAAACAGTAGTATAGTTCTGACAATAAATCAAACCGAGTGAGTATCAATTTCAAAAAGGCATGCCATGATTTAAAATTGAAGTAAAGAAATACTGTTTGACATGTTTACCTGCTTCCTGCCGTCGGGAAGAAGGACGAAGTACTCTCCCTCGGTCATCTCCCCTTGCCTGGACTCCTTGTGGCCAAAGTCGTTTCCGGATGGCTCGTCCTTCACGGTGTACTCGAACTGGTAGTTGGCAGGCTCCTGGAAGGACAGATAGCATCAACAACTTGAAGGGAAAGGGGAAGGGGAAGGGGAAAGGGGAAGGGGAAGGGGAAGGGGAAGGGGAAGGGAAGGGGAAGGGGAAGGGGAAGGGGAAGGGAAGGGGAAGGGAAGGGGAAGGGGGAAGGGAAGGGGGAAAGGAAGGGGAAGGAAGGGGAAGGGGAAGGAAGGAAGGGGAAGGAAGGGAAGGAAGGAAGGGGGAAGGGGAAGGGGAAGGGGAAGGGAAGGGGAAGGGGAAGGGGAAGGGAAGGGGAAGGGGAAGGGGAAGGGAAGGGAAGGGAAGGGGAAGGGAAGGGGAAGGGGAAGGGGAAGGGGAAGGGGAAGGGAAGGGGAAGGGAAGGGGAAGGGGGAAGGGGAAGGGGAAGGGGAAGATATTTTTTCCTCAACTCACATTGTTCTGATCATCCCCATATCCGTTACCTCCGGAGTATCCCTGGTTGGCGGGCAGGTACTGGTTGGAGGGGGCTCCGTAGTTAGAGGAAGGCTTTGGGGCTCCATAGTTGGAAGATGGCCTGTACAAAATTACAAATGATGTTCATTAGTTTCAAATAAAAATCATGTCGGTGTTCGATAGACAAAGAAACCTCGATGATTTGGAATCGGAACTTTTAATTTGATTTACGTAATTTGTTTTTTTTCAAGGGTGGAAACACACATTGACTGTAGGGGTGTCAACACGGCTTACAACACTTTGGGGGTGTTTTTTATAGTAAACTTCAAGCACTGGACATAATGATATCGAGTAGACATCTACTGGATTTTGTTGACTGATAAATTAAAAGGATTCTGAACATTGAAAGGAAATTTGAGTTGAAAGTTGAGTTAACTAACTAACTAACTATCATGCCGTTTTATCCGCAGGGGTGGGCAGAGAGGACAGACCGCCATACAACATTTCTCGGCACACACTCCTTGCTACGTTCACATTCATACATCGTCTCATACATACTCTTCTGTTCTTTACGTTTTCTGACTCTTTACGTGTGGCCCGATACAAGTATTTGATTCACTTGATCGTGATATGTCTTCCTCGGGCGTCCCCGACTTTTTCTTCCATTCACTTGTCCGGAGACAAGAAACGCAGATGTTCAGTAGAGCCAAAACATAGTTTTGAAAGTTTGTGTGTTTGTATGAAATCGTGTCATATGTCACATGTCCTTTTTAAAAAAATAGTAGGACATTATTTTATTTTCCGACTTATCTCATTTTTCCTAGCTAGATATGTATCTAAGGAACAAATCTGCATACTTAACTTAAAACTTGATATTTTTGACAAATTCATGAAATTACTCGTTATGTTACAATAAGCGAAATTTCACATAAAAGTTATCTATGTTTGTATGTTAAATTTTAATTGATTTACCTGGACTGTCTAGATTGGGTTTTAGGAGCTCCATATTGGCTAGATGGGGCACCATATTTGCTAGATGGAGCACTTGGGGCAGAGAACTGGCTAGATGGGGCACTATACTGACTAGATGGGGCACCATACTGGCTAGTTGGAGAACTGTACTGGCTAGATGGAGCACTGTACTGGCTTGAAGGGGCTCCGTATTTGCTAGACGGGGCACTTGAGGCGCTGAACTGGTTCGAAGGAGCGCCGTACTGGCTGGATGGAGCGCTGAACTGGTTTGATGGTGCACCATACTGGCTAGATGGAGCACTCTGGCCCTGGCCGGGGGGGAGGTATCTGTCCACTGGAGGCTCTGCTAGGCAAACTGCAGCTAGGGCTACGACTATGGCACAAAATATCTAGAAAAAGGAATGTGTGATTTAATTTCAACTTTGAGTTTTGATCAATTTGCTGACAAATTGACAGAATTGCCATGATAATATTTTTTTATATAAATACTAAAATTCGCAGTTTATGAACAACCTGACAATATTTGAATTCCGACTTCGTCCGTTATTATTAGCGGAAAATTGAGCTTGTGGAATAATGAAGGACTTAGCTAGCAGAGGATTGAACACGTAATACACTCGGCAACTAGCCGGCGTTTAATAATGATTAATATTTGTTTAGTTGATAGCAATTATTTGTTGTTGTTTAAATTGATTTCGTTAAATTAATGTATTCATTAAAAACAAAGAGAATTTTTTCTTACCTTCATTTTGATGAGTTGTTGCTTTGTCAGAGGGCTGAAATAAAATAGTGACGTTATTAAAAGTAAACTCTGATAGATAGGGTTTCTAAATAAACACAATGTTACCAAGAAATAATGAAAACAATTTTCATTGCGAAGTTTTTCAGACTCCCAACTTCCTTTCCCCGTCTCATTTCTCACCCCACTACCTTCAGCCTCACAACATACCCTGATTGAGGATGCTATAGTCTTACTGCATCCAGACGGTTGGGACAAGAAATGTGATAAAATTGAGATGGGGAGGATTATGATTTGGAAGTACCTGGCTATTCAAATCTAGGTGCCAAACAAGGCTAACGCTGTTTTAAACAACTCTTCTTAATGGTGATTTTCACCGGGTGATACTTAGAGTATCTACCACTCTGTTGTATAACATTTTAAATTATATTTAAACTACACAATTAATATACGTTTTTAAGTGGTAGACACTCTAGTATAAGTATCGCCCTGGTGAAAGACCACCATTCAGAATCAAAACGTTGCTTGAAATGGCTGTAACCGTGTTTGGTGACTAGATCTGAATAGCCTGGTACGTCCCAACTTTCTAATTCCCCATCTCCTTCCCCTCCCAACTACCTCCAGCCTCCCAACATACCCCAATCAGGGATGCCATAGTCTCACTGGCCCTAGACGGTTGGGAGCAGTTGGGACTCTTGTGCGGTATTTACAATAAAAATTAGAATTTATAAATATTAGTATAACGCGAAAGCTCACCGTGTATGAATGAAGATATTTTTATATTGTGGGTTCAACTGATCTTCGCCGGAGAAGATGCAGCGAGTCTCTGATGCTGTGTGCCTCGCATCGCGGGTTTAAATACCTCTCTTCTTGCGAAATAGGAGCAGTTGTTGTACACTGAAGACGATTCTCTGCAAGGAGATTGTGGCGGAAGTTACTTATTGAAGGCTGTGTGCAAATGTAATTAATTTACCAACATTAAATGCGACTTTCATATTTTTGATATTGATGCACTTTTGTCAATGTCCTTTTGATTTTTTTGGCTCAATGAATTTTCCTAATTATGACTTATTAAGGGTTTGGTCTGAGTTTCTTGATTAGTGATTCCTAAAATGAGAAATTTCACCCTTCTGGGGGTGCTGGGCAGAACTAGGGGGGGTTGATGGTCTCAGGGGTAAGAAAGAGCAGTAAAAGGGCGATAAAAGCAATACAAAAGAGTTAACCTTTATGTGACTGAAGGGGTATCCGGGTACCCTTTTCGGTTTTCAACATAGAATTTTTTAATGTTCCATTGAGTCAGGAAAGAATGAAAGCTTAGCGTACATAGAGTAGTATCTATCCAAGGCAGTGAAGTCAGTTTTTCACTTGTTTTTGATGATTTTAACCTGACTCGGCGCACCTGGGCGTGGCTAAGACTAAGGCTAGAGTATTTATACATCCATTCATATCACATATCGACATAATGTTTTTGTTTATTCATATGGCCACTTTTTCACAGTATTTTTATGAACGAAAATATAGCACATAACCTAAAAAACCGTTTAGTTGTGTCAAGTTTGGTGGCATAATAAAAAATGTGGGCGGAGTCCCGCGGTAACCCAGGAGCTTAAGATCATTGCGACAGTATATAGAAGCCGTCTATGAAATTTGCTGTCTCTTTTTGTCACATGGTGTACGACGTAAAAACCCGGAGAAAGTGATTTATGGCATGTTTTTTGTAGGTTGGGTAAAAATAATTAGCTCTCCCTCCAAATATTGTTACTTTAAGAATGCAAGGCTGATGTGAGCGTAATGAATAGGATCAAGAAAGGGAGGCTTTAATGGTTTGGGCATGTAGAGCAAATGAACGAAGAAAGGAGTGTGAAAAGAATATATGGTGCAAAAGTGAATGGAAAAAGTAGTCGAGGACGCCCAAGAAAGACATGGCACGATCAAGTAAATCAAATACGTGAATCGGGTCATGTGAAGAGTCAGAATAACAGAAAAGTATGTATGAGACGATGCATTAATTTTAATGAAGCAAGGTGTGTGTGCCAAGACAGGGTTATATGGTGGTCCATCCTCTCTGCCTACACCTGCTGGGGAAACGACGTGATGGTTAGTTAGTGCAGTAAGTCTAACCGGCTGAAACTTCCTGACTTCTCCACAATATTATAGTAAAACGCTTAAGTAAAATTTACACCTTCTGAAGACTGAAAGGGTACCCGGTAGTAAAGGGTTCTGTTTGTGTATATACTGCGGGTAGTCTTCCATGTTTAATATGGAATTTGAAGTATAATAAGAAAAAATAATGCTACTTTTCTTTTTCAAATGAATGCTAATTTCTTTTGCTTATTGTACATGTAAATTTATTAATATAATACGTAGTATTTTTGGACCAAATTGCAGATTAGTTGATACTTTCAGTATCACCTTGGTGATAAACCACAATTTGAAATCAAAACGTTGCTTAAAATGGCTTTTGCTGCATTAAGGGTCAGCACTCAAAAATGACACTAAACGTTACTTTCTAGCATTCTAATACAAGCAATCCTACAAATGATGTAACTGAAATTTTTCTATGGGTAGTTAGTAAAATTTCTGAGGTTTCCAGCGAATACAATTTGACAACTGTAAACCTTTAAATTCTATGAAAAACATACTAAAATTTCAGTAAAGTTGCAGTTTTGAAACCAGAAATGGCATTTTAGAAGGTTTTATCTAAAATTCAAGTATGTTTTTCGTAAAAAAACTAAAACATTACTTTTTAATAATGTATTCACTAGATATATTATATTATAAAGAGACTAATTTATTTTTAAGAAAATGTAAGGCATATATTAAATAAAAAAAACAACTAAGCCAAGTTAACTGAGCGCTTCTGTAATCTTCTTTAGAATATGGCATTATCAGTTGGGGTAGTGCCACCAACAATTGCCTGGAGCCTCTAATAAGCATCCAAAAATTATCTCTGAAAGTTATCCTTAAAGTTCTTTTAAGGACGAGCACTGAATTTGTTTTTAAGGAACTAGACTTCCTAAACTTGAAACAAATTTACTCTAAAAATATCCCATTTCACCAATTTAATAATGTCCATATGTTTGATGAAAGGAATATTTCTAGTACCTTAAGGCAGTCGCACATAAAATTCTTTAATATCCCAGCCTATGAAACCGCTTACGGATAAAAAAGTTTTGAGTACAACGCCACTAAGCAATTCAATTCTCTGCCCAGCACCATCAGAAACATACAAAACAAAATCTCCTTTAAAAGCAAATCATTACTCACCTTAAAAACCAAGTTTAATTTAGTTCTTAATATGTAGATTCTATATCTTCAAATTTATCATTTTCTTACATTATTTTTATTATGTATGCACTATATTTTCGATATTCACTTGTTACTAAGTAGCTAAAAAAACCACTTTTGCAAATTGCCATTTCAACACAGGCTTACGCCTAGTAGGGTGGGCAATTTACCAACTAATAAAAAAAATGTATGTTCAAGTAAAATAATAAATAAATAAAAATAAATACCTCAGATTTTTTCTAACTACCCATTTATAGTTTCCTGAATTCACCCTTCTCTCAAAATCCTCATCAGCCTTTCCGTCTCTCTAGAACATACTTCCCAAATACAAAATCAACTCATCCACTTGCTCCGAGTGTTCATCATTCACAACTATATTGCACGCTGTTCGCGTACTCTCTCTTACAAACACCGCGGCTTTGGACTTTCTAACATTCATCATCAACTCATTCTGCATACATACTTGGTTCATCCTAGACACGAGAAACTGTAGATCTTCCATACTGCCAGAAAGCAGCAGCGCATCATCAGCATACAATAGGCAACATACTATCATGAACATCTCAATATTCGATAACTCAGATTTTCTTTCTTTATTTAGTGTTAATTGTATATTTTTCATTTTCAATGTCTCGCAATGATAAGTAATCTGTTCGATTGTAAGGCATTATTTGAAGTATTTCAGTAAACAGTCGACAGATTTCAGGGCATAAATATATATCAATAGACTATTAAATATGCCTCTAAAAAGAAGAATTCTCTACCTTCTTTTATTTATACGTATTTATAGTTAATATCACGCAAGAGTTCCAACTGTATGTGCCTCTATTATTTTCATTTGTTTGCCTTAACATTTTTTTTAATTCGTTGATGTACACATGCACTGTTAAACGCTCAGAGCAATAATATACAAGAGAGAGCGCTGCTGTTGTCAGTTTTTATGACTTTTGCCGGACTCGACTAGACCTGGGAGTGGCTAGGACTAGGGCTTGGGTATTTATACATATATTCAAAGCACTTGTCGACATAATGTTTTTCGTCGTATGACCACTTTTTCACTGTATTGTTATAAACAAAAATATAGCACATAACCTAAGAAACCGTTGACTTATGTCCTTTTATGTCACATATCAAAACGTGGGCGGGGTCATCGAAGACGCGGGACACGAAGAACGTCCTTACAATAGTTTAAAGCGGTGTGATAATTTGGGAAATTTGCTGTCTATTTCTTTCTCATGGTGTACGACGTAAAAACCCGGAGAAAGTGATTCATCCCAAATCCGTATAGGTTGGATTAAAAGAATTAGCTCTCTCTCTCTCTCCATATATTGTAACTCCCATGGTTATACCCATATCTGAAATATTTTTCATGATTTTAAAATAGTTTTATACGATAAGTAATGATGCAGTATTGATGTTGACGGCCTCCGTGGTCGAGTGGTAAGACGCTCGACTGCGAATCCTGAAGTCGCAGGTTCAAAACCGGCGTGAGCAAATTCATTTAAAATGCATCATAACACATTGCATTCTTATAAAATAATATTAAGTATATTTGCGGCACGTTCCAGAGCGGTAGATACTCGAGTATCGCTCCGGTGAAAGACCACCATTCAGAATCGAAACGTGGCTCGAAATGGCTGAAGACGTATTTTTTGGCCAGATCTGAATAGACAGGTACTTTGCAACCTTCCTCCTCCTCATCTCCTTTCCCTCTCCACTACCATCATCCTCACGACAAGATCCAATTGGAGATGCCATAGTCTCACTGGCTCTAGACGGTTGGGAGCGGCTCAGAAAATAAAATTAAAAACAGTGTGAATTTCCTAGAAATTATATTTTTGAACTAAGAATATTAGTTTTTAAATAAAAGTAACTTTGTTTTGACACCACTTTATTAGATACATATACCAACCGGTTTCAGTTCTACCTGAACCTTCTTCAGGGCTGAACAAATATGTATTAAATTATAATTCTGTTTTAATTCAATACATATTTGTTCAGCCCTGAAGAAGGTTCAGGTAGAGCAGAAACCGGTTGCTATATGTATCTAATAAAGTGGTGTCAAAACAAAGTTACTTTTATTTAAAATTTTATTATGTCTTTCCACAAAGTGAGTGCTTCATGTCAAAGTTTAAGAATATTATGTTGTACAATATAAAATTCAATCTTGCTTACTTCAATAAAATGGGAAAAAAATAAATTCAAAGAAAATAATTTTTACTTAAAATTGGTTTTAAACCATCTTTATTTACAATAAATATTACATTAATTCACAAATCAAAAAAATTGACATTTTGAATTGTGACTGGCACACTCGAACACACTATTAAGGTATATATTGCACTATTATCAACTCTGCATCAACACGTCAATTGTTTAAATAAGCACCAATAAACAAAATAAATTAACATCTAAGTTATTTCCCGGAAGCCTACAAAAAACGAAGGCAGGTAGAGTTACAAAGACGAAGAAAATAATAAAATCACAAAGGACGTGTCGAATCTAAGTTTCATGAGAGATTATATAAAGTTTGGGTGGTTTAATATCCTCCGTTGTTTCCTCCAGAGTATCCTCCGTTGGCTGGACCCCTGCCGTATCCTGACTGGCTCTCCTCGTACCTGATCTTGGGTCTGTATCCATTCTCGTCAGCCTCGTAGGTCACGATCTGGATGAAATAAATAAGTCAGTACACGCGTTACGCCTAAATAAGCAATCTGCATAGCAGCCGAGCTACGAAGCTTACGGGGTTACAATTATCAGGCGTTGATGAAGCATGAAATCATATTGAAATAGTCGTGAGCTTTTTGAAGAAGAACGGGTGAAGAAAAATCTTTTTTCAAAAACGAAATTGAGTTTGTACTCAATTCGGAAACAAGAGATAAAACAAATATAGCGTGTATTACGCCTTAATAAGCAACACGCATAGCAGCTACGCTACGATTCAAGGCGTGCTGCCATCAACTAGGAGTCGTATGAAAAAATGCAGCCAAACAACGTAGTGATTTTTCGAAGGATTTTTACCTGTTTCCTGCCGTCGGGAAGAAGGACGAAGTACTCTCCCTCGGTCATCTCCCCTTGCCTGGACTCCTTGTGGCCAAAGTCGTTTCCGGACGGCTCGTCCTTCACTGTGTACTCGAACTGGTAGTTAGCGGGCTCCTGGAAGGACGATAACATTTAGAACTTGCCACTGAAGCTTCCAAGAATAGAATGAAAGCATGAAACAGGAAGTAGAAAGGAAACTTGAAGGTTTTCCTCAACTTACGTTGTTCTGATCATCACCATATCCGTTTCCTCCAGAGTATCCCTGGTTAGCGGGCAGGTACTGGTTGGAGGGGGCTCCGTAGTTAGAGGAAGGCTTTGGGGCTCCATAGTTGGAAGATGGCCTACATAAAATAACAAAAAAAGTTTTAGTTTCGCGAAGAAATTTCGGAACTCGTAATTTGACTTATGGCTTAAATTTGAAACAAGGCTTCTAGTTTTATTCAAGTAAAGCGTACTACAGCAATTGGTGATGTAATAGATCACTAGGCGTTGTAGAACTACAATACGGTGTAATCCTCAAAGGGATTCCGAACAAAGTAATTTAATTCAAACTAGAATTAACTTTTAAGCATTGATGCTTATTTATTAAATATTTTTAATAATACAAGTATCACTAAAATCTCGGTTATGACCATCGTATTTTAATTTTCTGGCTTTTTCTGTTTTATATTTGTGTTGTTGATTATTAATATTATTTAAATATTTTCAAAAAGTTATTTTACGTAAAAAACCAATCAAATTGGTTAAACCTTATTTAAGATTTGAGTATAAAAAAAAATGATATTGATTTACCTGGATTGTCTAGATTGGGCGTTAGGAGCACCGTATTTGCTAGATGGAGCAGAGTACTGGCTGGATGGGGCTCCGTATTGGCTAGATGGAGCACTTGGGGCACCATATTTGCTGGATGGGGCAGAGAACTGGCTGGATGGGGCACCGTATTGGCTAGATGGAGCACTTGGGGCACCATATTTGCTGGATGGGGCAGAGAACTGGCTGGATGGGGCACCGTATTGGCTGGACGGAGCACTCGGGGCACCATATTTGCTGGATGGGGCAGATAGCTGGCTGGATGGAGAACCATACTGGCTAGATGGAGCACTGTACTGGTTGGATGGAGCACCGTATTGGCTTGAAGGGGCTCCGTATTTGCCGGAAGGGGCGCTTGGAGCAGAATAATCGTTTGACGGAGCACCGTACTGGCTGGATGGAGCGCTGTACTGGTTTGATGGTGCACCGTACTGGCTGGATGGAGCACTCTGGCCCTGACCGGGGGGGAGGTATCTGTCCACCGGAGGCTCTGCTAGGCAAACTGCAGCCAATGCCACGACTATGGCACAAGAGATCTACGAAAAGGAAAAGTCAGTTTCTTCCAGGTTGATTTTTGTTGGGACATCTCGTACTGATAATAAAATATTTTTATCATAAATAATATATATTTTAATTATTTGCAATACATCAACATATCTAAATATGTTATTTTC
Source organism: Drusus annulatus (assembly GCA_022651775.1). NCBI lineage: Eukaryota > Metazoa > Arthropoda > Insecta > Trichoptera > Limnephilidae > Drusus > Drusus annulatus. The sequence continues at coordinate 1,845,823 of JAGWCC010000255.1, read as the reverse complement.
TTCATAATATGCTAACAGTATTAACGATATGACGCACCGTGTCACAAATCGATAGCAACAATGGCAAAATTGCACGAATTGCACTTTAAATAATTTCCCAGCTACCGTTTTCTCCGGATCTGACTCCCAGCGACTACTGCCTGTATGCAGACCTAAAAAGAATGCTCCAGAAAAAGAGATTTGGCTCCAATAAAGAAGTGATGCCTACTTTGAGGCCAAAGATAAATTGTCCTACAAAAAAGGCATGGAAATGTTAGAGAAGCGTTGGAATGAATGTATTACTCTTGAAGGAGACTATGTCGATGAATAAAATCAAAAAATGCCTAAGAGTTGTTGTTTTCTCAGTCATCCTACGAATTTATTGAGTGATGTATTACGGAAAATTCACAAGGTTTAGGTGCTCATAACGTGTCAATGAATGATATGACAGTGGAAGTCTTAAATTAAAGAATGATAATTTGAATGAAAAAAATGTTCTTTTATTTGTTGTTAAACACATTTTCTTACCTTCATTCTGATGAGTTGTTATTCCTGAGAGCTGAAACAAAATAAAATTAATATGATAAGTCGGCTTGAGAAAATAGTTTTCTCACACACATTTATTACGAAATTAATAATAATTTAAATTAAATAGTTATCGAACAAAATAAATATTATTCCATTAAAAATAATCTTGTTTGATGTCTTTTCGAAGGGTTACTTTTACTTCACGTTTTGAACGGGGGCTCGTATGTAACCCCGAACGAGAATTTAGTGCGTGTCATTTATGAAGGTTACTAAAATATTATGAATATAGTTCTCTGTATGTATTACCAAAAACAAATTGCAAAAAAAACGCTTTAATAAGCAAGATCAAATTGAATAACTACGTCACCCCCTTCGGAGAGTAAAATTGATTTTTATATGGTACGTATAGGTTAGTAACAATTCTGCAAGATGTTAGTTAATTGATCAATATCTCAACTAATTCATTGAGGAAACATTTTTCTAAAATTGAGGAAACAGTTACTATTGTTAAAAGGTTTATTGATGATTGTAAAATTTCGGTCCAAATTAATTTTGTGTTTTTATCACACTTTTTGCTATAGAGCATTTAAAACTATCTTTAAGCTACACAATTGTTTTATAAGTTAAACTCGAATGCTCACCGGATATAAATAAATATAAAGGCACTGTGGATTCAACCGATCTTCACTGGAGAAGATGCAGCGAGTCTCTGATGCTGTGTGCTTTGTATCAGGGGTTTAAATACCTCTCTCCTTGCGAAATCGGAGCAGTTTTTAATCTCAGGAGATGATTCTCTGCAAAGAGATGGCGGCGGCCCGTATTCATGTTTCATCGAAGGTTGCAGGGAACGATCAAAAGCGTGGGCCATTGATGAGATGTTAGATTTATGACAGTGTAATTTAAAAATCAATTAATTATTGCACACTTTGTTTTACTATTTGTGTTTCAACGGAAACGTATGAATGTAAACGATGGAATATTTCATGAACCAAAGTGGAATTTCCTGAAAGCATTTCAGTCCTAGCGTCGTTTTCACGTATTTTTCCAAGATTCTTTAATTTTTTGTTTATTTATTTATCTTAAGTTAGATCACATCATTGTGTGTTCTGATATAAAAGATTTAATGTACGAGGCGCTGGCATAAGTGTATTATGTCTGAGGGGGATCACTTTGAAGGAGAGAAAATGGATATTGAAGAATAAATAAATACTTGTCGGAAAAAATCGAAATTCATCTTTTTTTTTAACAAACCTCGTATATGCAGACATGATTTTTTTCAAACATATTTTTCTGATGACATTTTATGAACTTAAAATTTAAAAAATACGCATTTATATATCTGGTTACAACAAAATGAACAGACAATATACCATCATTAATGATGATGGAAAACAAATTTTCTTAATTCTTTTTTAAATTGACGAATTTGTCTATTGTAGATATTTCTGATGGAATTTTATTATGTGGTTGGACGGCCCGGTACATGAGAGATTTCTGTGTGCTTGATTTTTTCCTTGTTGACAATGTAATTAATTTTGCATTTCTCGTCCCGCGTCCGTGTATCTCATAATTATAATGTTTCCTAACTTTAACTTCCTTAGACATCGTCCATATAATAATTTTACGTATCAAAATATAATTATTAAAATATATTGACAATTAATTCATACAAACTAATGCATAGTATATTTGTGGCACGTCCCAGAGTGGTAAATATTTTAAATATCGCCACGATGAAAGACGTTTATTCAGATTAGAAAGGTTGCTTGAAATGGCTTTAGCCATCTTTGGTGACCAGATCAGACTAGCCAAGTACTTCCTGACCTTTCTCTTTCCCATCTCTTAACTTTCCCTACTACTTTCAGCCTCGCAACGTACTCCAATTTGAGAATGTTATAATGCCACCGTCTCGGTTGGGAGCAGTTGGGACACTTGGGAATCGGAACGTTGCTTTAAATGGCTTTAGCCATGTTTGGTGAGCAGATCTGAATAGCCAGGTACTTTACAACCTTCTTCTCGATATCCTTCCCTTTCTTTTCTCCTTCCCCATTCCAATACCTTCAGCCTCACAACACACATCAATCGGGGAAGCCATAGTCCCACTGGCTCTATACGGTTAGGAGCAGTTGAGATTCTTGTGCGGTATTCACATAAAAAAACCTCTAAATATTCTAAGAGAATATTGTTTTTTTTTCAATTGAAAAAATAGTTATACGTTTTGAAAATTATCTTCCCTAATAAAATTATACAACCTCTGTGTTTTTATTTTTAAATGTAATGTATTCAAAATTTTTATAACATTCCTGATAACTAAACATGTCAACAGAACCGGTTAGTAGCTGAGTGGACAAACGTGTCGTGTTCCCACCCGGGCGTCGTGGGTTCAATTCCTCTGCTGGTTAAGTCCTCCATTATTGCACAAGCAACATTTTCCGCTTATTACGATGACAGTCAGTGGCGGCTCGTGACTTTTTAGAATGCTAGAGTGCTAAGATTGAAAAATACGACGTTATTGAAGTTGTTGTGGCCGAAAATGAATTTTTATTTTTTGAAAAAAAAATTTTTTTACGAACTTTTTCAAGATTTTTCAGTTTTGGTGGTGCACTGCACGGTTTTCTGAAAAAACTTCATACAAAAAATTGAAATTTTGAAAAAAAATACAAACCGTTTTCGGCTACAATAACATCAATAATGACGTTTTTTTCAATCTTAGAACTTTAGAACACTAAAAAGTCACGAGCCGCCACTGATGACAGTAGAAATTTTTCAACTATCGTCAAGTTATTCGTAACCCGGGAATGTTTGTCTTTTTTTTTAACCTTCCCTTTACTGTGCTAAATTATCCTTTGCGTTCCGGTGCTGTGTAATCATTACACAAATGAAAAATTGCGATTTTAAAAAATCTAGAAAAAATATGCACACCGTTTAAAAATGAGATTGAAAAATAACCATTTATCTATCTGTCTATTTAAAGCCTACCACTCAGTTGTCAGAGTGGCGAAGTTCATCAAATAGTATTATAGCTAAACGGTAATCATTATCATATTTCAATAAACCAAAATCTTCACAAACGTAATTGCTAAACGCTCTGAAGTAATGTTTTTAAGGTAAGGTGATATTTACTAGAAATATTTTCATTTTTGAGTACGTACGTCTGTACGAGTGTGAACTTTTCAAATTTGGAACTAAAGTTAATTAAAATTATACCCCACCTACCTAATAAAGAAACTTTAATTTTTTTAATAGTAAATACCGCACAAGAGTCCCAACTACTCTTTACTGTATAGAGCCAGTATGGCATCCCCAATTGAAATATGTAATTAAACTGATGGTTGTGGGTAGGGGAAGGACATGAGGAAGGAAGGTTGGCAAGTACTTGGCTGTTATGATGTGATTTTTTTTCATTGCTGACAGAGGCGGCTTTACAATAACATCAAAAAATACATTTAGGTAGTTTTATTACCTTCTTATTATTATATAGGAAGAACGAATGATTTTATCTGACAAGTCGATACGGGTGTAACGAAAATGTCTAAGGTTTTTAGTGAATACAATTTTCAAATAGTAATCTTTTTAATTTCTTCATTAAATCCATGCAGGAGTTTTAGGAAAAACGTCCGAAAATGCCTTTGCTGGTTTTCGAACTGCACATTTTAGTTTGTTTTTTATAGAATTTAAAAGATCATAGTTAAAAATTAATTCACCGTACAAGAGTCCCAACTGCTCCCAACCGTCAAGAGCCAGTGAGACTATGGCATCCCCAATAGGGGTATGTAATTAAGCTGAGGGTAGTGGGGAGGGGAAAGACATGAGGAAGGAAGGTTGGCAAGTGCTTGGCTAGTCAGATCTGGTCACCAAACTCGGCTAAAGGCATTTCAAGCAAGGTTTCGATTCAGAATGGTGGTGTTTTACCAAAGCGATACTTCTAAAGGGTATTTACCACTCTGGAACATGCCGCAAATATACTGTTGTTATTTAATTTAATTTAATTATATTTTCAATGCATTTTAGAAGACATATTTAAAATGGGTGGATTAAAGCAATAAACATTTTTTCTCGACAACAGCCAATATATATATACAACATTGTGGTAAATACTCTGAGTATCGCCCTGGTGAAAGACTAATTGCAGTGACTGATAGAAGACTGCTATAGCCAGTTTTTTACGTGAATACCGCACAAGAGTCTCAACTGCTTCCGAACGTCTAGAGATAGTGAAACTATGGCATCCCCAAAAGGGGTATGTTGTAGAGCCAAATTTAATAGAGATGGGAAGGAGATGAAGAAGAGGAAGGTTGGAAAGTACCTGGCAATTCAGATCTGGTCACCAAACTTAGTTAAATCCATTTCAGGCAAAGTTTCAATTCTGAATGGTGATCTTTCACCAGGGCGATATTAAGAGTATCTACCACTCTGGAACGTGCCGCAAATGTACCATATTTTATTTTTTATGAATTAAATGTGTAATGAATTAAATAAAATGTATTTGCGCAAGCCGGGTTCGAACCTGCGACCTCTGGATTCGTAGTCGAGCGTCTTACCACTCGACCGGGCAGGTTGTCAGTGCCGCAATGTTAGGTGACCAGCACGGAATGTAGGACCTTTTACTTTTTCATATCCTTCCCCCTTCACTACCTCCAGCCTCACAAAATACCCGACTTGGGGATGCTATGGTCTCACAATCAGGACTCTTATGTGCTTTTCACTTGATTTAAAAATGATAAAATGTGAACAATTGATTCATCGTCATCGGAATGGCAAAAGGGCTGAAGTGCCATTTTGGCAAGCCTACATTAGAGCACATTAATGTTTAGTACCTGGTTAGATACAGAAAAAAAAGGAAACTCAACGCTTTCACTGAGTTACCTGAAGCGACAAAAAGCTAAAAAAGTCTTAAAATTGAGTCGAGCCTTCTCTCGAACGGTCAATATATTTTAGATGGCTGAAGGGCCACAAAAGTCTTCAGAATCAAGCGAGAGTCAGATCATTCGATGCAGAAAAAAACCTGGTCAAAACTGCGTTTTTAAATTATTCTAGACCGAGGTGTCACTTTAGCATTTTTCCTTTGCAGTGATTTAATAACAAATTTTCCAAGTTCCGGGAAATTCGATCTTCGTGCAATTCAAGCAATCTTTAATTTCCAACACCACTTCTGATGAACTTTAAGTAACGGATTCTGTAGCTCTAATTATGAAGACACAAGTCGTGGTATGCAATGACCAACCTTGAAGCAGAATGCGGCCAAACACTCCGAGCGCCACACAAGGGTATTTTGAAACACGGACACGATTCGCTCCTCTCATCTCTGATGAATGATTCGGCTTAGGAAATGGATCAACGGTTTCATTATCACGTTATTATTACGATCTACGTATACGACCTTCTGTCGGTGATGGTTTTGATTATTTATTTATGCCCGTTTTAGGCTTTTACATACATTTTAATATATTTTATTTTTTTTTAGTGCAAGAATTGTTTAAAATAGAAGAAATAAAAAAAGAGTATTGAAAAACAGATACAAAAAATAACTAATAACATGTTCAAAAATATTGTAAAAGAAAGGAAATAAATAATATTAAGTAATAGGTCCAACTATTAGTTTAGCTCTACCAGATAACAACAACTGTACTAAACTAAACATATAGTTTGATATTGACGTGTTAAATATATCAGCGACATCGGAATATATGTTTCCCACATGCAACATTCGTCGCATAGGCGTGTTGAATTGTGAGATTGAAGCAGAATTGCTACAATAGTACGGTAGGTACTGCCTTGTAATCGTCTTGCTAGGAACATGAAATGAAATCAAGTTAAATAGTTCAGGGCTGTCAATCATTGAATTTATAATTTTGTATAAGAAAATCAAGTCGGTAATTATTCTCATTGTATTATATATTAATTATTATATTAATATTGTTAATGAAAATGAAATAAAAAACTTTGTAAAAGCACCACATTTTCAGAAGCTGATATTTTCCATTTATCCACAGGTCAGTTTAATAAATGCATACGGGTCATAATCAAATAACAAGGTTCATTATTACCTTCCTACCACTGCTGTGCGTTACAAATCTAAAATAATGATGTTATTTATTTGTCACTATTTTCATTTATACACAATATGTTGTGTTTCTTTTTTTTCTTTTTTTTCTGGTTTATATTAAGGGTCAGCACCCAAAAATACACACTTTCTGGCTTTCTAATACAAGCACTACTACAAATGATTTATCTGCTAATTCTATACGGATAGTTAGGAAAATGTTAAAGGTTTCCTGCGAATACAATTATTCAACAGTAATCTTTTATGTTCTTTGAGAAATTCATACTGGAATTCTAGTAATCTTTTATGTTCTTTAAGAAATTCATACTGGAATTTTAGGTAAAACTTTTATAAATGCCTTCGCTGGTTTTCCAAACTGCACCTTACACTGACATTTTAGTATGTTTCTTATAGAATTTGAAAGATTTCAGTTTTTTTTAATATGTATTGGAAACCTTATACATTTTTCTAACTACCCGTATAAAATTTACAAATAGATCATTTGTAGTATTGCTACGACAGCGCCCTTGAGGTGATTTTGCACAAAAACGGCGCTATAAAAATCATCCAAATATTATTATTATTATTATTGCTTGTATTAGAATGCTATAAAGTGACCTTTAACGCATTTTTTGGGTGCTAAGGCTTAATCATCTTGGGTTACATTCTATGATTTATTACAAAGTTTTATTAAACTTCCTACATAGATATAATTCTTATTTGTTTATAATTCTGAAATTGTTATTATTATTTTGAATATTTCTTTCTCCACTTTAGTTAAAAAAACATTATAACCATCCGAAACTTTACTGGATAATGCAACATAGTAATCGCTTTATTATTTAAAATTTTGTAAGCAACTGTATGTTTTCTTAAATAAAATAAAAAATAAGACAAAAATAACAAAAAAAGCAACAAAATTCAATAAAAGCACCGGTGCTTATATTTACCATAAAAATGGTCATGGCAACAGATGAAATAATTTAGAACTACTAGAAATAAAGCAAACCATTAAATTTAATAGTCGTTTTCTTAAAAATCAGTTGAATTTGTATAGTAGTCCAATATTAGGTATATTTCCTGTAAACTCATCAAATTTATCATTATTCTTTAATCACTTTCTAAGTTGACGTTTTGTCTTTTAATTCATATTGTCTGTCTCTTTCACTCTGTTTCTTTGTTTTAATAAAAAAAATATTTTATTGTTTTCTCACTGTTCTCTTATTTTATTTTATATTGTGTTCTCCCTCAGTAAGTTATATATATATATATAACCGCACACTGTGTGTTTTTTGTTTAGTTAAATTTTGTATTCTGACCATGTTTAGGCTAAGCGAAACCAGTCGGTCATAAAAAATAAAATAAAATCTGTGGTCTCATACAAAGTAATTATTTAATTTTCATTAAATATGTGAAACCACAAAGTGATTACTTTCTACGAAAATACCATAACGGTACTTGTGCCAATAACGTAGATTTAAAAGACACACAGCGCGACGTATTTTTCTTCTAATAATAGTATTAATAATACTCGGCTAATTTATATAGCGCCATTCTTGTGGAATATCGCCTCAAGAACGATTTACAATACTTATGAACTAAGGCTAAATTTACCATATAACTAGCTAAATACTTAATTAAGTTATCATATAAGTTATTTTCATTTGTCGCGGGCTGTGAAAATTGAAGAAGTTTTTTTTGAGGATCGCGAATCATTGCATGAAAACATATTATTATACTGGCGAGTTTAGATGCTAACGGGTAGGCCTAGCTTTGTAAATAAGGGCGATTCTGTTATTTATGGATACGATTTTCAGAAAATTTGAGTTTTGAGTTTAGCTCTGAACTCTGTCGAGTGTTTTATTATTGTCAGATCATGTGGCAGTCCATTCCAGGCTTTAAGACCTGTCACTCCTGCAGCACGCTCTCCGAACTTAGTGTCTGGTGTGCGCTTTGGTTCCTTCAACCTTCCGATAGCCGATGACATTGCCGATCTAAGAGTTGACTGTCGCGAGTTGGAATCTTCTGGAATACAAAGTTCCGATAAATAAGCCGGAGTCCTTACGTTAATTGATTTGAATACCATCCAGCAAACAATGAACTGAATTTTTTCGGAACATTTAAGCCAGTGAAGATTTAAGCGGTGCTCTGAGATATGGGAATATTTTGATACGCCGGTGATGAGTCTTGCCGCGGCGTTGAAAACTAGTGGTTGTTTGTCGATTTGATGTTTGAGAAGACTTCCATATATCCCGTTACAGTAATCTTAACGCTAAAAGACATACGAGATTGCAAATAGTTTGGTTACCTATGTTGGCTGGTTTCTTTGCCCTGATTTTATTTGTTTTTATTGAAAGAACCCTGTGCTCATAAACCTGTTTATTTAAAATTTAAATAAAAAATTAGCGTCCAAATTAACACCCAGAAGATGTTTTTGGAATAATGTCAATTTATTAGACAGCTTTTAGGAAATTGTAAATGCTGTCGTCTATTTTTGGCGGTCCAGAGAAACTCTGTTTTCGAAAAGTTTGTTTGAGATCATTCAGAGAGTGATTGCTTCTAGACACTCAGTCTTGCGAATTTTCAGACAGTATATTTCTCTTTGTGAATAGTAAAAGAAAACTTGTGTTATCTTTAATCCAGAACAATCGATCTGACCCATTGTTGTCCAATTCCCAACTTCCCAACGTTTCTCTTCCCTATCTCCTTCCCCTCCTCACTACCTTCAGCCTCACAACATACCCTATTTGGGGATGCCATAGTCTCACTGGCTCTAGACGGTTGGGAGCAGTTGAGACTCTTGTGCGGTATTCAAATTTTAAAAAATCATCAATAAATTATGACTATAATATCAATTCCTGTCAACATGCACCATTATCTGATTCATTATTGTCCGTATTTATCCATTATTATAAAACTGATCCATTATTTTCCTTTTTAATCAATATTTATTAATCTGATCCATTATTGTCCTATTTTACATTTCTGGCAATCCGATCTTTCATTATCCTAATTTATCCATTCTTATCAAACTGATTCGTTTTTACTAATTCTTATCAATCTGAGCATTATTTTCCTATTTTATTCATTTCTGTCAATCTGATTCATCATTGTCCTAAATATGAAACTGATCCATTATTTACCTTTTTAATGAATATTTATTAATCTGATCCATTATTGCTGTATTTCACATTTCTGTCAATCCGATCTTTCATTGTCCTAATTAATTCATTCTTTTCAAGGTGATCCATTTTTATCAATTATAATCAGTCTGATGCATTACTGTCCTATTTTATTCATCTCTGTCAATCTGATTGATCATGGTCCTAATGTTTCCATTCTTATCCATTATTGTCATATGTCATTAATTCTTTACAATCGGACCCATCATTGTACTTTTTTATTTATTTAAGTCAACTGATCTTTCATTGTCCTAATTTATCCATTCTAGTCAAACTGATACTATCAATTCTTTTCAATCGGATCCAATTTTGTCATATTTTATTAATTTTCTTCAATCTGATCTATCATATTCTTTATTTTTACATTCTAATAAAACCGATCCATTATTTCCTTTTATTGTAAACCTAATCAATTTGAAACATTGTTGTCCTATTTTATCAATTTCTGTTTATTTGATTCCAGCGCAGACCTGTATAAAATCTCGATGCAATGTATTATTCAAAATTTAAAGTCGAGTTCAAAAATACAAGTAATATTTAAAAAAAATTAAGTTAAAAAATAAAAGGTATTTAAAAACCAAATGTTAAAATTAAAAAAAAAATCACCGCTGAAAGTCGAACCCGGTCAACTGCATGGAAGCGCCCTTTAGGTGATGTTACTCAAAAATGGCACTATATTCATTAGCCAAGTATTTTTTTAAACTATGCTGACCCTTACTCCTCTAACTGTTATGAGAACGACTGCATAAACTTACAATATGTACTAAAAATAAAAATTCAAATATTTCAGAAAGTCACCTGCTTACATAACCACCGAAATAATTTCGTTTTATTATTGAGATTTAAAAAGATAGTGAAAAAAAAAACAATTTGCACCGAGATCCGAACTCGGAACTTCTACTCTATCCGGGAGTAACGTCTCAGCAAATAAGCCACATTAACCAAAATAAATACTCTCATTTGTATCATTTTAATATTTCCTTAAGACATTTTTATCTCAATTTATTTCTGAAAAATTATAATTAAATTAATGAAGTGAGTATCGCACATAAGTCTTAACTGTTCCCAACCCCCTAGAACCAGTGGGACGATGGTTTCCCTACCATTGGAATTGAGTATATTGCGAGGCTGAAGGTAGTGGGAAAGGGAAGGAGATGAGGAAGATGAAGGTTGGGAAGTACCTGGCTGGCTGTTCAGATTTGGTCTTTTAACACGGGTAAAGCCATTTTAAGCAACGTCTCGCTTTTGAATCACCCTGGTGAAAACCACCCCCTCTAGAATCGAAACGTTGCTTGAAATTACTTAAGCCGTATTTGTTGACCAGATCTAAATAGCCAGGTACTTCCCAACCTTCCTCTTCATATTCTCTTCTTTACACAACCTCACGAAATACCGCAATTGGGGATGCGAAGTAGTTGCTTCTCCATGAACACTCTATAGATTTAAGAAAATGATGGTTTTCAATACAAAAAGTGTATTTAAATGTCTACACAAAATGATTACTTTCTTACATGTCCATTGTTTTTTCGTAAAATAAAACATTTTCAACCTATACGTATACTTATACACCGTGTTCACTCAGTAATAATAATGCTTTAAATAATAAAACAGAAATTTCGTGGTAACTTGTCACCGTATTTATTACATTATAAATAATACATTTTTACATTGCACATTAAACGATATGTTCACATATAGAAATATTTTACGTTTCAATGCGAGTGGCACTGTTGAATATAAACACTCAATTCATTATTATCTCCAAATATTGCACATCATCATTTGACTACTAAAAGACAAGCATTCTCATTTAAATCTCTCCACTTCTACTACGCATTAGTTTGTTAAAATAAACTGAAACTCGAACAGCAATTAAATAACTTTAGCTGATAACAGACAACTTGTTACGAAGGCGTCATCTGACATAGTTTCTAGACAGTGACGTATAAATAAAATATTTGCAGTTAGTGGTGACAGGAATATTGTTTTTGTTAAAAAAAACATTTTCCGAATCACTGAATATGGCAATGGAAAAGTAGTGCTCTATTAGTCTATCTTGCTGTAGAATGATGGTCTGATCATCATAATTTAAGTTGAATATAAAATAAGCTACGAAAACTTACAACGTGAAGAGAAATCAGAAAAGATTAATAAATAAGATTAGAAGTGCTTTTATATTTTCCGAGTAGAAGTGAGAAGATAATTAGTTTAAAATAATAAATATACAGAAGCAACTCCACATATTACCGTATGTACAAAGACATTCTTTATCACAATATAAATATAAATTAAAATTATTCCGAAACACGGAATCACCGTGGAACGGCGGGAGAAATCAAGCAGTCGGAGGTTCACGCGGGTAGGAGTCATTTAGTATCCACCGTTAGCCTTCTGGCCCCCGAAGTATCCTCCGTTGGAGCCTCCGGAATAACCTCCATTGGATCCTCCGGAATATCCACCATTGGAGCCTCCGGAATGTCCACCATTGGAGCCTCCGGAATATCCACCATTGGAGCTTCCGGAGTATCCTCCGGCGGAGCCTCCTGAATATCCACCATTGGAGCCTCCGGAATATCCACCGTTGGAGCCTCCTGAATATCCTCCGTTAGCTGGACCCCTGCCGTATCCGGACTGAGAATCCTCGTACTTGATTTTGGGCCTGTATCCGTTCTCATCAGCCTCGTAGGTCACAATCTGGAATTAAAATATCAGTTAAAACTCGTGTTAGAATAATCAGGATTACATGGACATTAATGCGCACTAATCTATCCATCCCGGAAGAGTTGGGCATTTAAATAGACAAACAACCGTGTGTTTACAACGTATCCCAGAAAGCTTTAGACATGTTGCTCGCCAAACTAAAAACTCGAGCTTGAAGAAAATCGTGGTCACTGAAAAAGACGTAGACTAAGATTACCAATACGTTGGTCTGATTAAGAAACACAGGCGTATGGAGAGTTGGTGTCTGCGTTTTTCTATGCAATGCAGAACCCTGAGGAGTGAACAATCTTAGTTCATCAGAACGATTGGAATGAGAGACGATCTTCAACAATGATGCAGCGACTCAAAAAGAAGAGCTTTGATAACGCCTTGATAAGCAATGTGCATTGCACTAAGTTTACGATGCCTGCAGTATTGCAGATAAGTTATAATGAGATACCGCACTGTAACTATGGTAACCCCATTTAGAAATGTTGTAAGGCTAGAGAATGACGGGGATAGGAGAAGAAAAATATTTACAAGAACCTGATTGATCTTTAAAAACGTATTTAAAGCCATTTCAAGCAAATTCTTGAATCTGCAACATTTGAATGAGTTGCAAAATATTCATTTAAATGCAGGGTGAGATCCAGACAATGTTAGGATAATGAGTTATTAGTTCTAATAACTAGATCCTGGAAGTTTATGGAATTACTGAGAATTTTCGATCTCATGATTAAACCATTAATTGAGATAAGAATGCCTTAAATAGAATAAATACTCTTCAGTTGTTTTTAAGAAAAAAAATATACGAAGGAACCCAAATAAGCTTTAAGATATAAGATATAAAAGATATTAATAGAAAATTTTAAAACAGGTTTTTTTTTAACACACTGTTAGATTGTAAGACATTCGAATAAGTGAAATAATGTTCTTTGTAAGAAAAATGACTGCGCCTGAATAAGCAAACCGCATAACACCCATGTAACAATTTATGCTTAGGATAAAGTATTCCGAAGGCGTTGGAGTACGAATTATCAAAAATTGTTTTTTTTTGAGGTATTTGATATCTCAAAACGTTTACCTGTTTCCTGCCGTCGGGAAGAAGGACGTAGTACTCTCCCTCGGTCATCTCTCCTTGCCTGGACTCCTTGTGGCCAAAATCATTACCTGACTGCTCGTCCTTTACCATGTATTCGAATTGGTAGTTAGCGGGCTCCTGCGAAGGTAACAGAAACATATAAGGAAAATGATCAAAAGAAAAGTGGCTTGGATTTGTGGTAAGAACGGTGTTTGCACACTTAGGAAGAGTTCTATTCTAGTTGGTCGCCTCAACAAAGCAGGGAAAAGCAGCTTTGGAAGGTGTGCGAAAGAGGCGGTTTCCCGACCAAATAGGACGAGGGGAAGAAATTACTGATGAAGGATGATGGTATGGTACGGGAGTCAGCAAAGGTTGAAACTATGCCCAAAAAATCAGTGATCACAATCCAAAAATCACTGTTTATTTTATTGAAGGCATTAAAGGTTTTTGAATGTTTTATAAAGTGAGAGATTTTTTTAAATTTTGCTGTTTTTAAAAAATAAACAAAAAATAATACAGTAATAACTACATCGAAAAAATAATTAAATTTACACGTTTTCAACCTAACCTGTCTTAAATACGATTACCAATTTTTTAAAGACAAACTTATCAATTTTCATATCGTCGTTGGAAAAGCAAAAGAGTTTAAGCAACACTGTGCTAAAAATGAGTTAAGTATGCAGTTTTGATCGGTTTCTTTTTCTGCATCGAAACCTCTGACTCTCGTTTGATTCTGAATACTTTTGTGACCTTTCAGCCATTTAAAATATATTTACCATTTCAGAGAAGGTCAAGCCTTCAAAAAACATAAGTTTGAAACTTTAAAAAACTTTTTACATATCGTCGTTGGTAAAGCAAAAGAGCTTAAGCGACACTGTCGTAAAAAATGAGTTAAATATGCAGTTTTGATCGGTTTCTTTTTCTGAATCGAAACCTCTGATTCTCGTTTGTTTCTGAATTTTTTTGTGATCTTTCAGCCATTTAAAATGTATTTACCATTTCGGAGAAGATTAAACCTTCAAGCAACACAAGTTTGGAACTTTTAAAAACTTTTTACAGCTTCAAGCAACTCGGTGAGAGCATTGAGTTACGTGAATTAACTTAATTACTCAAAATCCAACCAGGTACTGAAAAAAATTATTGTAGTGCTCTGGTGTAAGCTTTCCAAAATGGCGCTTCAGCCCTTTTGCCTTTCCGGCGACGGTATGTTTATCGAATAGCTTATGTTGTATTTTTATAAAACCTACTGTGGTCATTACTCAATTTTCTTTCTCGATTTGAGTGCAACCAATAACTAATATGATTTTGTGTAGTGCGGTATTTGTTTTGTAAGCGTCATTCATGTGCTTCACAAAAATTGTGAGCAAATGTTATCTCGGTTAGAATAAAATATTCCACTCGTCAAAAGTGTATGGAAACGTGAGAAAATTTTGAAACGATAGTTTTGATTGGTGTTTGTTGATCAGTGTTACTTAGTTGATCAGTGTTAATTACGTTGATCAGTGTTACTTAGTTGATCAGTGTTACTTAGTTGATCAGTGTTACTTAGTTGATCAGCGTTACTTAGTTGATCAGTGTTACTTTGTTGATCAGTGTTACTTAGTTGATCAGTGTTACTTACGTTGTATTGATCTTCTCCACCGCCATAACCTGACTTTCCTCCTGCGTATCCCTGGTTGCCTTGGTTACCAGGAAGGTACTAGTTGGAAGGAGCTCCGTAGTTTTGGGAGGGCTTGGAGCCTCCGAAATTAGAAGAAGGCCTACAACAAAGAATACATTTTTCAAGTCAATAAAAATACATCATTTTTCCTTTTTAAATTGTAATCTCTTATCTCTAACATAGTTTAATTCTATATTTTGTAAATCAACTGATTACCGACTCTTCATTGATTTAAACGAAAATTCAAACCTCAAATCGCCACAAACCGAAAATATAACTCTGTTAGCCTTTTTTATAGTGAATGTGACACGAACGTCCCAACTGTCTAAGGCCAGTGAGACTATGGCATCCCCAAATGGGATATGTTGTAAGGCTGAAGGTAGTGAGAAGGAGAAGAAGACGAGAAAGTACCTGACTATTCAGATCTAGTCACCAAAAACAGCTAAAATCATTTCAACCAGCGTGTCGATTCTGAATTGTGGATTTTACCAGGGCGATACTTTAAGTATCTTCCACCCTAGAATGTACTACAAATATAGTATGTAGTATTTTATATGAATTAAATGTGTTTAAACACAAATTTATTTGCGCACGCCGGGTTTGAACCCGCGACCTCTGCATTCGTAAACGAGTAATACCACTCGACCACGCAGGCCGTTAATTGCAGCTGAGCATTGCTACAATATTTGATAGATTTTTTGTTATATTTTTTTATATCTTTAGTCCTTTGTATTAAAGGGTTAAGAAAAAAAATTGTTATGATTAAATAATACATATTTTTTACTGTTTTTATTTTATTTAGACCGGACTGGTTTCAACCTGTTACAGTCATCTTCAGACTGGTGCTTTAATTGTTTGGACTATGATATTCAATTAATGGTAGTCTATCCTCTTATCCATGGAAAAAGCGCGATGATTCATTAGTTGATTTAAAAAAATCCATATAACCTGCACTTATTGCGTCAGATAAAATCAAACGCATTCAGCATCATTATTAAGGAGGTTAACAAAACTTTATCTCATTAAAACATCGCGTTGATTTTGCCTCAAGTGTTGGCTTATGACCTGTTTCGCACTTAACAACGAATGGCGTCATAAAAATATTTTTATTGCGATCGGTAGTCATTGCTCCACCAGAATAAAACATTAAAAAGTAATTCATGCAATTGTATACACCTGTATAGATATCTAATTAAGGCAGTGGCTTTAGGTATCTTCTTTTGATTGGCATCAGGTGATTGACTGCAAGTCAGGACGAGTAACGTTATAACAAAAGAGGCTGGTTGAATGCGATAAACGAATCAAGCCTTCATTTACAAATCGTAATTTGGTAACGTGCGAAATTTACGAGTAACGACTGCGTGATATACGAATTTGATTCATGACGTGATTTAACTTTTAAGTGTCAGTTTATCGAGTATTCAAGTCAAATGAAGTAGCAAATAATTTAAAGTAAGGATAAAATCTACTATTGTATAAAAAATAGCATCAAAGTTGGGTTGTTAAAAGTGGGTTAGTTTCGTGTCACGCGTTGATGTATTTTTCATACAAATTTTACAATGATGTGTAAAATTTACATATAGAGAATAAAGTTCTATGAAAATGCCATCAAAGTTGGGTTGTTAAGAGTGGGTTTGTTTTTTGTCCGCTCGTTGATGTTTTTCCCTACAAATTTTACCGAAAAATTGACATAAATGTAGTCTTGTGTAGTGAAGGTGAATGGAAGAAGAAGTCGAGAACGCCCGAGAAAGACATGGCACGATCAAGTAAATCAAATACTTGAATCGGGTCATGTGAAGAGTCAGAATAACAGAAGAGTATGTATAAGACGATGTATGAATGTAAATGAAGCAAGAAGTGTGTGCCAAGACAGAGTTGTATGGCGGTCCGTCCTCTCTGCCTACCCCTGTGGGGAAACGGCGTGATGGTTAGTTAGTTAGTTAGTTAGTTGTAGTCTTACAAACGAAAGAATTCGGTTGTATGAAAATGGCATAAAAGTTGGGTTGATAAAAGTGGGTTTGTTTATTGTCCGCGCGTTGATGTCATTTCCGTACAAATTTTGCCGTGAATTGAAAAATTGCCATATAGAGTCTTACAAACGAAAGAATGCGGTTGTATGAAAATGGCATCAGAGTTAGGTTATTAAAAGTGGGTTTGTTTTTTGTCCGCTCGTTGATGTCTTTTTCATACAAGTTTAAGCGTGACGTGAAAAATTGCTATATAGAGTCTGACAAACGAAAGAATGCGGCTGACGGCCGAAAAAATCACCAATCACCATTGTACGGATCATCTACCTCCCGAACAGCTTCGGCAAAGCTGCGCAGCAAACGAAAGGCCATTTAAAAAAAAATATATCTCATACTCAAATATAATACTGAAAATTACATATGGAAAAATACATTTGCTCAACTTTTTTACTTTTAAATTTTCAAGGTTAGTGTAAAATGTGTTGGAATTGAAAATTGAAATTCTCACACACCATAAATTGCAGTGTACCAGGAGGCAGTCAACATTTGATTGGACTACTATTGTAGTCAGTCGCACTCTAGAGGCTAAAGAGACTTAAATTAACACGGGCACGACTTTGATCTCAGAAATAAATCATGTTAATTCGTGCCAAAGTGCCGGAGCTTACATAATGAGGCAAGTCAATTGCGTAACTCAAGTTAAGTTTTCAGTCACTGTAATATCGAATGCATACATTTTTTTAAAAAACTTTACAAATTATCGTAAAAACAAAAAAATTGACAATAAGTAAGATTTATGTAATTTTTTAGATATTTTAGTTTTTTTATATACTCGTATATGTATATTTAGTTGTGAATACCGCACAGGAGAGCTGTTTACCTGCTCCCAACCGTCTAGAGCCACTGAGAATATGTATGTTGTGAGGTTGAAGGCAGTGGCGGCTCGTGAGTTTTTAGTGCGCTAGAGTGAAAAATACAATATTTTTGGTGTTGTTGTAGCCGAAAATGATTTTTATTTATTTTTTTAAGATTTTTTTTTTGTATGAAGATTTTCGGGATTTTTCAGTTTTGGTGGTGCACTGCACGGATTTCTGAAAAATCTTCATAGAAAAAATTGAAATTTTGAAAAAAGTTAATTGTTTTCGGCTACGACAACATTGATAATGACAGTTTTTATTCAATCATACCACTCTAGCACTCTAAAAAGTCATGAGCCGCCACTGGTTGAAGGTAGTGGGAAGAGGAAAGAGATGGAGAAGAGGAAAGTTGAGAAGTACCTGCCTAATTAGATCTAGTCACCTAACACGGCTCAAGCCATTTAAAGTAACGTTTCGATACTGAATGATGGTCTTTTACCGGAGTGATACTGAGAGAATATATCACTCTGGAATGTGCGAAAAAAAACTATGTATTATTTATAATTAATTGACTGTGAAATTTAAGCGCACGCGGGGATTTAAACCCTCGACTTCCAGCCCCATAGTCAAGATTCTTAACCACTCATTCTGGAAGTCTCTACCATAATTGATTATTTTTTTAATGCGTCCAGCTCACTTCTTTCAATGGTGTTCTTTGCCATCGTTTTATTAGAAGATGAAACGTAACACGAATTTATAATTTAACTTGAGCGTATTTCAAAATTATTTTAACAAATGGAGTCGAATTCAGACTGAAATTACATGAAATGTTGGATAGCGACGAGGCACTATTAGAAAAGAAAAAAAATAGAGAGGAACCAACGAAAATTAAAGTTAAATCATAATAATGAAAAAAAAAACAAAACTGAAAGATCACAGTTTTCAGCAATGCTTTTCAAAAATCAGATTCAGATTCAAAAATCTTCATTTAATGTTTATTTATTTTTTTATAAATTAACGGACTAAAGGAACAGCAATTCATTGTTTCTGAGTCTACGGCAAGGAATGTTGAACTGGATAAGTTGCAACAGAGAAGGTAAGTCAATAATACAATTAATAATTTTGTAAATGAAAATTAAATCAAAGTCTTTCCTGCGCTTTTCTAATGAAGACATTTTCAATAATTGGTCAATTTCATCATCATGTTGTTTTTTATTGCAAGTTTGTAGATGTTTTTTAAAATTATATAGTTAACACCGCACAAGAGTCCCAACTGCTCCCAACCATCTAGTGCAAGTGAGACAATGGCATCCTCAATTGGGGTATGTTGTGAGGCTGGAGGAGAAGGAGATAGAGGAGAGGAAGGTTGAGCTGGCTATTCAGATCTGGTCTCTAAACACGGCTTAAGCCATTCCAAGCAACGTTTTGACGAGAGTATCTACTACTCTAACGTGACTTTGGAAGGCTTTTGTTGTAACCATGCTTATTGTTCAAACATGAGTAATATCTTAAGCTGTCCTGCGATCGAATCTAAACCGTTCAAGATGACGAATGTGATCTATAAAACGTAGCATTTGCGTTGGAAAATTTGCAAAACAATACCTCGCCGCCAATCGACCGCATTATTAACATTCGTACAAGGAGTGTGGCAACGTCGTTAATTTAAGTTCCGCGACGAATTGCGAATGAAGAAATGACTGGTGCACAATGCGCATATACGGACCGTACGCGTTAAATTTATAATTATTTTTGCGTGGTATTTGGGATTTACGCCAACCGACTTCTCTGCCACAAAAGAACATCTGTTTTCTCATTGCCATACAACATTTCCACACATTTGAATATTCAGCCATGACAAACGATTGTGCACACGAAACATCTGTTTGATATTTCTGAAATAAGAGCATTGAATACTACTTCAAACCAAGAAAACTTTTCAGACTCTCATTCCTTAAATTCATTAGAAGATTTTCACCATTATTTGTTCTACACTACGAAAAATTTAAAAATACCTCCGATATGCTTTATTTTAAATTTGCTCTAATGCCCCAGAAATGAAAAAAAAAAACTAATTATAAATAAAAATATAGGTAAGAATCAGCTAAATTTAAGTTATTATGATATAGTTATGGTGTCCTGCCAGGTAAGTATGTTGCTGTATATTTATATAAACTAAAATTAATAATAAGTAGAAATTAAGATTTGTACAGCGCCCTTGAGGTGATTTTTCACAAAAACGGCGCTACACAAATTATCCAAATATTATTATCATTACTTAATTTTTTTTTTTTTAAATCCCCTTCTACCTAATAAAGGAGGTAATGATGGTAAGAACCTAAAAATTTATCACTTTGAAATACAACACCACCCACACTGCAAATAAAAAATTAACCCACAATGAGTGTGCCAACCACTTCTGGGAGTGCAAAATGTACTCTTGCGTCTGTAAATTATTGTACATTTGTGTATGTTTGGTAAACTTAATTTTTTTGAGGCTATGGCATTCCCGGTTGGGGCATGTTGTGAGACTCAAGAGAAGAAGATGAGGAAGAGAATGGTAAAGAAGTACCTAGCCATTCAGATCTGGTCACCAAACACGACTTAACCCATTTCAAGCAACGTTTCGATCCTGAATGGCGGTCTTTCATTAGTATTTTTTCTTGGCAAATTAGGTTACATTCCGTGATTTTTAAGGATAATAACTGGTTTACTATAAGAATGTAGGTGTATATTCCAGTGTATTAAAATAAAGTTAGTAAAAGAGCATAATTCAGAGCGTAATCAAATCAGAAAAATGTCATACAATTTAAACAGGTGCTACTCTTAAAATTAATTTGATTTCTGTGATGTAATGCATTGAATACGGTGGTGTAGTTACCTGAATACAGCCTGGGTCTGTTGAGGTGCTCCGTACTGGCTAGAAGGGGCACTATACTGGCTAGAGGGGGCGCTGGGCGCTCCATACTGGTTGGAGGGGGCTCCGAAGCCCTGCTGACCACCGCCCTGGCCGGGAGGGAGGTAGCGAGAGTTGGAGGATGGGGGCTCGGCGGTGCATACCGCTGCGAGGGTAAGAAGGACGGCACAGGCGATCTGGAATAATAATTTATTATTAATTACCTGATTTATACTCTATTTATAAATCATCTGATATATCTCTGTGCGCAAGGAATAACGTAATGAGTCAATAAACGCAAGTTTTCGAGAGGGCCAAAAAAAAAATTTTTATAATGTTATATGTTATAACATGTCTTTTTTCAAAGAATAGTAGCAAATTATTTTATTTTTTGACTCATCTCATTTTTCCTTGCTAGATGTGTATCTAAAGAACAATTCAGCATACTCAACTCAACGCAATTTTTTTTTTTTTACTCAATCCGTTTTCCTCAATCTGTCGCACACAGATATATTCTAGTGCATAAAAGGTCGTATAAATATAAACCGTCAGTTTGCAGTTAAGTTCAATCAGAACCTAAGAACATAAACATGGATGTTAATCACGGAAAAAATATTTTGTCAAAAAAGTTAATGATTTATAAAGGAATATGAGTTTGATTTAAACCACATTAAGGAAACGGGTTTCGTTAGAACAATGCATTGTTCCATGTAAAAAAAGGTTTAGATTCAAGTTTTGGTGGCAAAATAATCTTTTTACACCTTTCTAAACTCGTACATATCTTTATTTAAAAAAAATAATTAATGCTATTTCAAAATCTTAATGAATATTTTTTGGAAGAAGCAATGATTCTATGTTAGCAGTATGCAAAGAAAACTTTTCTTTGCATACTGCTGATTTCTTTTTATGGACTCGTCCTCAACTTTCCTCATAATGTCGCCCAAACGAGTAAAAAAATAGTTATATTACTTGTTCCCGCTAACAGTATAAACAGAAAGTTCTTTAGAAATGTATTTAAACAAAAAATAGTCTTGGAAAACTCAATTATTTGACTCACCTCACAACTATGGACTTAGAGTAGAGTATAAATTTGTATAAAAAGCCTTTTTATGAATTTTTAATGTCTATGAACACATCTAAGCACAAAAAAAAAATTACGGTTGACGTAAAATAAAAAAAGGATGTGCTAGAGATTGAAATCAAAAGCAGGTGTTGGTGTCGGATGTAGATAACACTATCTTTTATTTAAAATGCAGGTTCATGAATTATATAAAGAGGTGATTTTTCACAAAAACGGCGCTATACAAATCGTCCAAATATTATTACAAACCCGCACTGCTAATATTTACTGTCGACAGGTTTGACTCTTGTCCGTGCGTTGTTCTTTTCCCTATACAAATTATGGTGAAAATATTTCCACACGAAGTTTGCAAAAAAATTCGAGCACGACTTTGATCTAAAAATTAAACTATTTTTACTCGTGATGAAAAGCAAGCATTTTCGTAATTGGCATATTTAATTGCGTGGCTAATGTGGACTTTCATTCAGTTAGCATGAAAATATTACAGTTCTTTATAGTGACGTCACTCGTAAATAAGTGTTATCACAAGTATAAAAAATACTTTTGTTTGTAAAATGTATATTTACGCACCTTCATGTTGGTAGATTTGAGAGTATCCAATGAAGCTGAAAATAAGAAAAACAATTTATTAATTCAAACATATACTCGTATATATACAATCGTAATTTTTTTTTTCAGCAAGGGTGTACGACGTAGGATATTCATTTAAAGGCTAGCACCCAAAAAAATTACTCTTTTGGCTTTCTATTACAAGGAAAAACTACAGATTATTTATCCGTTAATTCTATACGGATTGTTAGAAAAATGTCCAAGGTTTCCAGGGAATACAATTCTTAAACAGTAATCTTTTATAAATAGAACACATACACTTTGTTTATAACCACTTTATTATTATTATAATTTTTTTTATATAAAGTGGTAATAAACAAAGTGTATGTGTTCTATTTTTTTAAATATGGCAAGCCACAAAGTAAATGCTTTTTACGAATAAGTTATCTTTTATCCTGTTTTTTTTTAATGTGAATACCGCACAAGAGTCTCAACTGCTCCCAACCGTCTAGAGCCTGTGAGAGTATGGCATCCCCAATAGGGGTATGTTGTGAGGCTGAAAGTAGTGGGGAGAGGAAGGAGATAAGGAAGGATAAGGTTGGGAAGTATCTGGCTATTCAGGTCTAGTCACCAAACACGGCTAAAGCCATTTCAAGCAACGTTTCGATTCTGAATGGTGGTCTTTCACCAGGGTGATACTTAGAGTATATACCACTCTGGAACTTGCCGCAAATAAACTATATTTTATTTCCATATCAGTTGAAAGTGTTATGACAAATATTATTGAAATAAAATTTATTTGCGCACGCCGGGTTCGAACCCGCGACCTCTGGATTCGTAGTTGAGCGTCTTACCACTCGACCATGCAGGCCATATGAAAGGCTTTCTGGAATTGTAGGTAAAAATTTCGAAAATGCCTTCGCTGGTATTGAAATTGCACCTTTAAAAAATATTTCATTATGTATTTTATAAAATGAAAAAAATTACTTATTCAGAGATAAATCATTTGTAGTATTGTTTGTACTAGAATGCTACAATGTGACGTTTAGTGCATTTTTTTAGTGATGCAGTAATTTTTTTTTTTTGATAGTTTCCGACTGTAGCTAACTTTAAATTACCACTTCTAATCAAATATTCTAATTCGTACCACAGTGTGCTAGATGCTCTAAATATCGCCCTGGCAATTGACCATCATTCAGAAATTAAACATTGCTTGAAATGGCTTTAAACGTGTTTGGTGATCTGATATGAATATCCGAAAGGTTCTAAACGACCTTCATTTTTCTCATCTCCTTCCCCTCTCCACTACCTTCAGCTTCACAAAATACATTTTAGAGGACAATGGAATACCATATTGGGGATGCCATGTAACACTGGCTCTAGAAAATTGGAAGCAGTTAGGTTGTATTCACATTTAAAACCCAAATAAACGAAGTAACAGTAAGATTACAATGAAATTGAATCTCTGAGGCGTATGTGCGGTAAAACTATTTGTGACCATGTTAAAAATGTGGAAAGAATGCATGGCTGATGTAGGCGTTATTAATAGGAATAAGAAAGGTACGCTTAGATGAAGAAAGGAGTGGAAAAAGAAAATATGACCCTAAAATGAATGTTAAAAGAAAACGAGGACGCTGGACGACGATGCAAGGTTGATGTAAGCGTAATGAATAGAATCAAGAAAGGAACGCATAGATGGTTTGGGCATGTAAAACGAATAACGAAAAAAGGAGTGTTAAAAATGTGGATATCCGGAAAGAATGGAAGACTGATGTGAGCGTAATGAATAGGATCAAGAAAGGGACGCTTATGGTTTGGGCATGTAAAACGAAAAACGAAAAAAGGAGTGTTAAAAAAATATATGACGGGAAAGTGAAATGTAGAAGAAGTCGGGGACGCCCGAGGAAGACATGGCACGATCAACTGAATCAAATACCTTAGGCGGACTTTGTCAAGAGTGAAAAAACAGAAGACTATGTATAAGACGATGAATTAATTTGAATAAAGCAAGGAGTGTGTGCCAAGACAGAGCTGTATGGCGGTCCATCCTCTTTGACTACTTCTGCGGGGAAACGGCAAGATGGTTAATTAGATACTTAGGTTGTGAGTGGTCTATCATTTAATTACCGATCAAACAGATTACATTATTATTGTAGAGATGCGTCAGGTTATGCCGTAATATTTTGCAATCATTAAGGCTGGCAATAGTTTGAATCAAATAAACAGCATTTCATTTGTAATTAGACACGAGTTTGTATAGCTGCAAAGTGAAGGAGTAATTTATATAATGTTTTGATTGTATGTTTTTACGTAATTGAAAGATTAATCTATTAAACTAGCGAGTAATAAAATTTGATATTTCATCTTATAAATTAATAGTTCTCTCTAAATACTAAAGATGGCAGCACTTACGTTTGTAGCTAGCACATGGAAAATTCCATAAGGAGTGTGTACGGCAGACGTGCTACGGTATTAATTCTATCAGAATAATCTTTAAAAAATAAGATTAACTCATTAAAGCTTCTCGCTTCACTGTAATAATGATGAATGATCATAATAGGAATTTTAAAAATCTTTAAAACATATTAAAATTACTCAAAATTGAGTCCTATAATTTATCCGAGGGCAGCGCATTACCAAAATTTGCCATAACAACCAATTCATTCTCTGTAATTTTTAACATCTTCACACTTCTTATTTTATGATGGTGAACAAGGTTTTATACGAACACAATTGCAAACATAGATGGCGTCAGGATAGAAATATCCTGTTTTATATTACGGAGGAACTTCAATATTTTGCAAAATCTAGTATTAATTGTAATTTTAAGGTTCGAGTCTCGGACACAATTTGATTTTTGCACTTTTTTTTTCTATTTTCGTATTATTTTGTGTAACAAATTGAAATTTGAATAAATATCGATTGAGTATTAAAAAGTTCTATGAAGTGATCGTTAGCCTGATGGGTACGATACTCGACTATCTGTCGGACAGGCCAGGTCGGCGATGTAAAACTTAAATCTTATTTCTGAATAGCCTTATATTTAAAAAACTAGTTTTGTTACCCGGTTTCGCCCGTGATTCTAATTCTAGTGCTATAATTTTTATATCACGTTCCTGTATATTTCATTTAAAAACACGAATATTTATAAATTGATTGTTGCAACGGATAATAATTGAAGCATGTGTAACCAATAGAATAATAATTGAATATTTTGTATTTTATTAATCTTATATCGTATATACAAAAAAACCCAAAGCTGACGATGGTAAAAACGCTGCGAATAGAAAGTACAGATGTTAAATTCATAGAAATTCTAAACAGCAAAGAATTGTCGGAAAATTCATGACATACAGATAGATTTTTAGCCTCATAGTTAAGATATACGTTCAATTGAGATATTTCTATGAACATTTTGTTAGATTTTCATTCCGCTAGACGGCGTTTGAATCCCAAAGTGAGTAGATACCTATTTTTTTCCCTTTGAAACCCAATCAAGAATCTAGAATGCTTAATTGGATATTCTTATAATTGCTTTTGAGTTTTTTTTTTAAGTGAATACCACACAAGAGTCCCAACTGCTCTCAACCGTCTAGAGCCAGTGAGACTATGGCATCCCCAATCGGGGTACGTTGTGAGGTTGAAGATAGTGAGAAACGAAAAAAGATGAGAAAAAGGAAGATCAGAAAGTACCTGAGTATTAACTGGTCATCTAACACGAATAAAGTCATCTCAATCAACGTTTTGATTCTCAATGGTAGTCTTTCACCAGAGCGATACTTAGAGTAACCATCACTCTGGAACGTGCCGCAAATATACTATATATTATTTGATACGAATAAAATGTGTTATGACACATATTAATACGGCAAAGCGCACGCTGGGTTCGAACCCGTGACCTCTGAGTTTGTAGTCGAGTGTCTCACCACTCGACCACGCAGGCCGTCAAAGTTTTCCAACCTTCCTCTTCCCGATCTCCTTCCCCTCCCTACTACCTTCAGCCTCACAACATACCCAATTTGGGGATGCCATAGTCTCACTGGCTCTAGACTTTTGGGAGCAGTTGAGACTCTTGTGCGGTATTCATGTAAAAAAAAAAAAAAAAAAAAGTTTGTAATAATTATTGATTCGAAACTCGACAGAATGCCCGGGCAGTTTTTGAATGAAATCGAAAGGTAGGTAAATAATTAATTGTCTCACCGAAATAAGGTTTAACACTCTACTATGCACTCGATCTTCTCTGCGGAAGATGCTGTGGACTTGTGACGCTCATCAATATCACATCCCAAGCTTATATAGCTCTCTCCAGCGAGGCGAGATGATCCACTCTCGCGCTGAACACTTGTTACGAAATCGGAGCATTTTTTATCTCGGCACAGACGATTCTAGTATGTTGCATGCAGCCGGGAGTACAGAGGCAAGGAGGAGGGATTATTTAATGCACGTACAAGGAGATTGTTGTAGGTACGCAGTTGCAGGCAGGGATGCACTAAAGCCTGCATTATTCACCGTTTGAATTTGACGGTTTTATTTGTAATAACTAACTAATTAGCTAACCCGCAGGGGTAGGTAGAGAGGACGGACTGCCATAAAACTCTGTCTTGACACACACTCCTTGCTTCATTTACATTCTCATACATACTCTTTTGTTATTCTGACTCTTGGCATAATCCGATTCAAGTATTTGATTTACTTGATCGTGCCATGTCTTTCTCGGGGGTCCTCGACTTCTATTCCCATTCACTTTCGTATCATATATTATTTTCACACTCCTTTCTTCGTTCATTCGCTCTACATGCCCAAACCATCTAAGCGTCCCTTTCTTGATCCTATTCATTACGCTCACATCAGTCTTGAATTCTTTCCGGATATCCACATTTTAAATACGGTCATACATGGTTTTACGCACATACGTCTCAAAGATCTCATTTCCACAGCATTCAGTCTACTCTGCCAGTTTCATGCCTCACTGCCATAAAATATGTTATTTTACGATAATTCTTAGGAATGGTTGATGTCGGAAATTGGGTGTAACTGCGGTTCCAGTTACCGGTGACCGGCGAAGAACCGGTTATTTTATCCAGTTATTTTTGGAACCAGTTTCATGGGGTAGGGGGTTGTTAACGATTTCAAAATCGAAAAGAGAGATGATCAGAGAACGAAAAGCACTGTAACTGTGGAAGCGTGTCTTTGAAGTGAACCGGTTCCTCTGAAAAAATATATCGATTTTGTAATATTGTGGTGGAATGCTATTAATATGGGACATATTCTTAGCTTCTAGTAAATTGATTTTTTTAAATCTGTTGATGTACACATGCATTGTTATGCTTATATTGAAAAATGATATTTGGTAGTTTGAATTTGAAAACATTACTAACTAACTGATAAACTAATAATCACGCCGTTTCTCCGCAGGGGTAGGCAGTTTTTAAGTAAAAAAAGTACTTATGTGATATAACACATGTCCATTAAATAATATTTTTGTCGGCTGTATCCTGGAACAACTCAGAATAAAAATGAAAATCATAATATTAAAAAACAATATTTATAATATTAGAAACAACAAACAAACAAAACCTAACAAATATAAAAAAATAATAATGTGACTAATGCGAGCGTAGTTACGTAGAGTTGTACCAGGATGCAGATTTCCGGTTGAAGTGCTCTCTGACGATAGCCAACCTTCGATAGGAAATGACTGGTACTCTCATCAAGCCAAAAAAATATGAAAGCCTTTTATTAAGTTTTTCTCTCATGCCCTAAAATCTAATAATTTGAATAAACACCAAAAATAATTTTGGCAGTATCGTGTACTCTTAGTGCAAAACTGTATTTTTCTCCAAACTAGAAACAACTAATATATTAGTGTTAATTTGAAGTGACCTGCCAGGTAAGTATGCTTTAGTATATCATCTCTGTACATATACAATATCAATTTTCCATAGATTATATATAGTTAGTAATAAGATGGACCCTAGGAATTTAGATTTCTACAGCGTCCTTGGGGTGATTTTTCATATAAACCGGTAATTAACCAACCAACCATCCCGCCGTTTCCCCGCAGGACAATGCAGAAAGGACAGACCGCCATACAACTCTGTCTTGGCACACACTCCTTGCTTCAATTATTCACGTTCATACATACTTTTCTATTATTCTGACTGTTCACGTGGCCCGATTCGAGTATATGATTTGCTGGATCGTGCCATGTCTTCCTCGGGCGTCCACGACTTCTTCTTCCATTCGCTTTCGCATCATATATTCTTTTCACAATCGTCTCTTCGTTCATTCGCTATAGATGCCCAAAATATCTAAGCGCCCCTTTCTTGATCCTATTCATTACGCTAACACCAACCTTACATTTTTTCCGGATATCCAATTTTTTTGCAAAAATATCTGTTAACATTTCTTATTTTATAGTTTTTTTTTTATATTACGGAAGGACATTTAGTATGAATTAGGTGAAATGAGGTGTAATTTGAGGTGAATTACCACAAAACTGCGCTTTATAAACTGTCGATACATTTTTTTATTTAAAACATAAGTCGAATTAAACAATTAAAGTTTTTTAATCATAAACTATATCATAGTAATATATATATATATCAGAGTGGTAGATACTTTAAGTACTGCCCCGGTGAAAAAGACCACCATTCAGAATCGAACGTATTTGGTGACCAGATCTGTATAGCCAGGTACTTTTCAACCTTCTTCTTCCCCATCTCCTTCCCATTCTCACTACCTTAATTGAATGCCATAGATAGACCTACTGGCTCCAAACGGTTGGAAGCAGTTGGGACTCTTGTACGGTATATAAATGTATTTTTTATGGTGCACCTTTTGTATTGCAAATTTTGTCATTAAAAAAAAATAAAAGCTGTTATTTAAAAGTAATGTATTATCACGCCTTTGTTAAAACTTTTTTATTTTTGTAACAAATTTCACCATTTATAACATTATTTTTAAGTACAACGCCACTAAGCAATTCAATTCTCTGCCCAGCACCATCAGAAACACACAAACCGAAAGCTCCTTTAAAAGCAATATCATTACTCACCTTAAAAACCAAGTTTAATTTAGTTCTTAATATGTAGATTCTATATCTTTAAATTTGTCATTTACTTATATTATTTTTATAATGTATGTACTATATTTTCGATATTAACATGTTACTGTGTGGCTGAAAAATCCACTTTTGCAAATTGCCATCCCAATACAGGCTTATCCTAGTGGGATGGGCAATTTACCAACTTATAAAAAAATGTATGTTCAAGTAAAATAATTAAAATTTAATAAATACATAACGTTGTGTTTTAAAATATTCATTGAAAGCCCAATGGGTAGGACGCTCCAATAACATTCTGATGAATAGCTATCGATCATTTGTTTTCATGTTAAATGGAAACAATTTATAAATAATAACATTGACGAGTGTCTTAAATATTTCGGTACGAACGACTTTTTAATATTATTTATTTTAAAATAATAACCCTAACCAGTAATTTATTTTTATTTTTATTTCATAGCGAATGCATCGACCTACATAATTATCTGTCTGCCCAATTTAAAAAAAATGAAATAGGATTAACAATACGATACTCTGAAATAATAAATAAATAAAGCCAATTAAATTAATAACAACTCTTTTCGGTACAAACAAGAACTAGTTCATGGAATCGAGTAACAACGTTTTGTGTTTTTTTTATTATTTAGTATCACTATCTAACCGTCACGCCGTTTCTCCGCAGGGAAAGACAGAGGAGATAAACCTCCACACAACTCTTTCTCGGAATAAACTCGAGGATTAATTCACATTCATACATCACACAACCCCGTCTGTAGTATCGACTCATTGCGTGAACTTATTCCAGTTATTTATTTACTTGATCGAGCTAGCTTGTTCTGAGGCATCCTCAACTTCTTTTTTCATTCTGACACTCGTTTCAGTATGAATTTTGTCTTAAACAATATATTATTTAACGGCTTGCTTGGTCGAGTGGTAAGATGTTCGACTACGAATCCAGAGGATAGGGTTTGAACCCGGCGTGCGCAAATAAATCAATAAATATCATAACATGTATAATAGTATATTTGTGGCACATTCCAGAGTGGTAGATACTCCAAGTATCGCTCTGGTGAAAGACCACCATCCAGAAATGAAACGTTGCTTGAAATGGCTTTTAGCCGTGTTTGGTGACCAGATCTGAATAGCCAATTACCTCCCGACCTTCCTCTTCCCCACTTAAGTAGAAACCTATAAATGGTCATATTCATACTACCCATATAATATTTAACCTAGTATGTATGTAAACTGTTGGTCTCCCAAACAAAAAAATAAAATAAAAATAAATTAGTATATTTGCGGCACGTTTCAAAGTGGTAGATACTCCAAGTATCGCCCTGGTGAAAGACCACCATCCAGAAATGAAACGTTGCTTGAAATGGCTTTAGCTGTGTTTGATGAACAGATCCGAATAGCCAGGTACTTTCCAACCTACCTCCTCCCTTATATCATTCTCTTTCTCACAATCTTCAACCCCACAACATTTCCCCAATTGGGGATGTCATAGTATCACTAGCTTTAAATGAGTTGAGCGCAGTTGGGACTCTAGTGCGGTATTCAAGAAAAAATAATTTATAAATCACGATATTAATTATGTAGAAAAAATTTCAATGATTTTTAACCAAATATATAATAGAAGAAGACTTATATAAGATTGTGACCTTAGAGTATATAGAGTGGTATCAATCCAAGACAGTGTAGTCAGTTTTTGATGATTTTTACCTGACTCGGCGGACTGAGGCGTAGCTAGACCAAGGCTAGGGTATTTGTACATCCATTCATATCACATATCGACATTATGTTTTTGATTATTCGTATTACCACTTTTTCACTGTATTGATATCAACAAAAATATAGCTTCTAACCTAAAAAACCGTTTAGTTGTGTCAAGCTTAGTGGCATAATAAAAATGTAGGCGGAGTCCTGCGGTGACCCAGGAGCCCAAGAACATTGTGACAGTACATAAAAGCGGAGTATTATATTTGCTGTCTCTTTCTCTCTCATGGTATACGACGTAAAAACCCGGAGAAAGTGATTTATGGCAAGTTTGTATCGGTTGGGTAAAAATAATTAGCTCTCTCTCCATACATTGTTTCTCCGAGGTTGTGACCGAGACTCGTACTCAAAACCTTACTACCAGATAGAAAAGAAGTTTTTTCTGTTTTAAATTTCATTGAAAATTCTTGATAAGTTTTCACACGCTATGATATGTTACCCTTAGTGTAGTCAAATCAAAAAATCGTCACAAGTGGCATGGAAATCAAATTCCTGAAATGATCATGATCAATTCACCTGATGATGTTTGATGAAAATGACTAAAATTAAAATGCTAAAATACAAATTACATTCTGGACACAATGTCATTTCTAACGCATTTCTTTGTGAGTATATTTGAAAGGAAACAGATTCAAGAATATCAGAGAATAAGCAAGTGAGTATAACTTTTGACGGCCTCCATAGTCGAGTGGTAAGACGCTGGACTACGAATCCAAAGGTCGCGGGTTCAAACCCGGCGTGCGCCAATAACTTTTATTCAATTCATATGTGTCATAACACATTTAATTCATATAAATATAATAAAAAGTATATTTGCGGCACGTTCCAGAGTGGTAGATACTCTAATTGTCGCCCTGGTGAAAGACCACCATTCAGAATTGAAACGTTGCTTGAAATGGCTTAAGCCGTGTTTGGTGACCAGATCTGAATAGCCAGGTACTTCCCAACCTTCCTCGTCCCAATCTCCTTCCCCTCCCTAGTACATACACAACATACCCTATTTGGGGATGCCATAGTCTCACTGGCTCTAGACGGTTGAGAGCAGTTGAGACTCTTGTGCGGTATTAATATAAATAAAAAAAAGGTACCTACCGTGCACATAAATATTAGTTGATAATACGATGTCTCACCCTTTAGTATTAGGCAAGCTTAATATTGACTACAAATAGTTTTTTTTTTGTAGAAAAAAATCACTTTGTGGTTTGACGTATTTGATAAAAATTAAATAACAACTTTGTATAAGACCACAAATTTTATTTTAATTTTTATGACCAACCGGTTTTGCTTAGTTTTTTTTAGTTTTTTAGTTTTATTTATTTTATATTAGTTACTTTGTACATTCAAGTTTACAAGTAGCTAATTATTTAATTTTATTTTTGACTTTATAATATTTTAACTTATATACGACTTATTATTTTGATTAATATGCATTTTAAATAATTTTTACAGGCTATTTTAAATTTATTGATAGGCATAGTTTTGATGGTTTCCGGCAGCGCATAATAAGATTTCATCCCTTTATATAGTAAGCTATTTTGTGTGTTGGCTTTATTCTTTTCTGTTGGTCTAATTTCTTTGCATGCCCTTGTATTATATTTGTTAATATCAATATTGTAGATAATTTTGTCAGAAAAATATTTTGGTAACAAGCTGTTCTTCATTTTATGTATAAACATCAATGTGTTTAATGTTAGCTTAAGCATCATCAGGGTTAAACATTAAACTTAACGAAAAATACAAAGTGTGCGGTTATATATAAACATACAGAGGGAGAACACGTTATAAAATTAAATAAAAGAACAAACAGTAGAATTAAACTTACAACAAAGGAAAAGAGAGAAAGAGACAGACAACATGAATTGAAAGAGGCAAAACGTCAACTGAGAAGGTGATTAAGGAATAATGAGATTACAGGAAATACGAGTATACCTAACATTTATTTATTATTTTACTTGAACATATTTTTTTTTATTAGTTGGTAAATTGCCATTCCCACTAGGCATAAGCCTGTGTTGGGATGGCAATTTGCAAAAGTAGTTTTTTAGCTACATAGTAATAATAATATTTAGATAATTTGTAA
This sequence comes from Drusus annulatus, assembly GCA_022651775.1. Classification (NCBI taxonomy): domain Eukaryota; kingdom Metazoa; phylum Arthropoda; class Insecta; order Trichoptera; family Limnephilidae; genus Drusus; species Drusus annulatus. The sequence goes on along the minus strand of JAGWCC010000255.1, from coordinate 1,812,384 downwards.
AGCGCCGTTTTTGTGAAAAATCACCTCAAGGGCGCTGTACAAATCATAATTTCTACTTAATATTAATTCTTAGTTTATATAAATATACAGCAACATACTTACCTGGTAGGTCACTTCTGGCAGGACACAATTACCATATCATAGTAACTTAAAATTTAGCTTATTCTTACATATATTTTTATTTATTATTTATTGTAATTTATAGTGACATGTTAATATCGAACATATAGTACATACATAATAATAAATAAATAAATATAGGTAAATGACAAATTTTAAGATATAGAATCTACATATTAAGAGCTAAATTAAACTTGGTTTTTCAGGTGAGTAATGATATTGCTTTTAAAGAAGCTTTTGGTTTGTATGTTTCTGATGGTGCCAGGCAGAGAATTGAATTGCTTAGTGGAGTTATACTTAAAACTGTATTGCAATATAATTCCTATTATGTGGTCCTATACAAAGTTATTATTTCATTTTGACAAATAAGTTTGCTTAAAAAATGTTTACAAGTTAATTTCTACAAACTTTTAACTTATCTTTGTACTTTTATTGATATATTTTACAAAAATGCACTAGAAATATACGAGATGTCAAGGGTGTTAAAAATCAATATTTATCATTATTTTATATTCATGTCTTTTTTTTAACATCTCCCAACCATCTGGAGCCTATAGGACTATGGCATCTCCGTTTGAGGTATGTTATGAGGCTTGTTTCGGTTTTCTCCTTTTTTCTATCATTATAACTCAATGTCCTCACTATCTACTGAAAACCATATACTCATTGTCATAAAATATTTATTTTCTTTTGTTACTTGCTATATTTACACTGTTTGCATTTTTAGAATCGTTTACTTACAATACTTGAATATTAATGTTTTAAGTGCCAACATATTAACTGTCCTCAATCATATTTCCTTTTCTTTGATTTGACAAATGTGTTTGTATGAATTAATTTGTTTCATCTGAATTTTTATACCCTTAGCTCCTGGTAAATTGTTTTTTAATCTGTTGATGTACACATACACTGTTATACCCATATCTGAACATTTTCTCTCGTGATTTATGATAACGATCATTATTTTAGATAGTTTTAATTTGCATACATGTTATGTATTATTTTCTCCTTGTTAGTTAATCTTATTAGCATAATTAATTAAGCATGAAGCGCACTTGAGGTGAAATATCACAAAACTGCGCTACATAAGTTCACTGTTATTATTATTATTATATTGATGTAGTGGAAAAAGGAAGAAAATGGGAAAGAGAAAGGTTGAAAAGTATTTGGCTAATAAAATCTGGTCACCAAACGAGATTTAAGCCACAAAGTTCCATTTCTGAAAAGTTGTCTTTCACCAGGGCGATACTTGGAGTATCTACCACTCAGAATTATCTGTTTAAATTAGCTGTATGTATATTTTGCCGATGTAACTATAGCATCCCCATTTAGGGCATGCTGTAAGGCTGAAAGTCTTATACAAAGTTATTATTTCATTTTTATTAAAAAAACATACTTCATTGATGATATTTATATTAAAATGTAAATCTACGACCCGCCGCTAGCCCTCGCAACCAGGGAGGCGGCTGCTCTTTCAATTACTAACCCAGATTAAAAGGCTGTTACGGTTAGTACTGCCTACTACGTACTACGTACTACCTACTGTACAACCAGCGTCCGTGATGTCCGCCTCAAATCGTGTATAAGGCTTCACTGGAACTCACCTATCTCTTGAATGAAGATAGCATTGTATGAATACTAACAAACCGCTGAAATGATTGCATTTAGAATTCACCCAAGTTTTCGCAATCATTGTTTAGAATTTAATTGAGTAATAATAATCTAATAATAATACCAACAATATTTAGATAATTTGTATAGCGCCGTTTAAATGGCAGTGAGGCATAGAACTAGTAGAAGAAGGATGAAATTAGACTGAATGCTATAAATGTGAGATTTTTGTGCGGTAAAATCATGTATGACCGTGTTAAAAATATGAATATCCGGAAAGAATGCAAAGCTGATAAAAGCGTAATGAATACAATCAAGAAAGGAACGCTTATATGGTTTGGGCATGTGAAGTAAATAAACGAAGAAAGGAGTGTGAAAATTATATATGACGCGAAAGTGAATGGAAGAAGAAGTCGGGGACGCCCGACGAAGACATGGCACGAGCAAGTGAATCGAATATTTGGGTCGGGCCATGTCAATAGTCAGAATAACAGAAGAGTGTGTTTGAGACGATGTATGAACGTGATTGAAGCAAGGAGTGTGTCGTCCCAACCTTCCTCTCATCCATCTCCTTCCCTCACAACATACCCTAATTAGAGGTGCTATAGTTCCAATGGCTCCGAACAGTTGAGACTCTTGTGTGGTATTAACAAAGATACGAGTATATATTTATTTTAGTAATTAAAAAAAAACTTTTAAATGCCATAAAAAATGCATAGCGCCCTGAATGCAATATTTCACAACAATGGCGCTATTAAAATTAATCGAGAATCATTATTATTATTATTAAAGAGCTCTTGACATTAAAGAAATAAAACCCTTTTAGGTAGAAGTTCATAAAAACTCCCGAAAGGTCAAAATTGGTGCAACAAATGCAATTGATACCAGGTCATTGTGACCTACAGACGCAAAGAAGATGAACTTTTTCACTCCATGACAGCAATTAAGTCTGGCATTGAACCCGGGACTCGGCGTCAGCAAGCACGCGCTATTCCTTACGAGTTGGAACGACGAGGGCGTTACCAATTTTTATAATTATACGTTAAATCCAAAGATCATTGTCTGTTGAGAAATTTATGAACTTGACATTTTGAAAATGAATCCAACGTTGAAAAGGTTTTTTCAATGAATAAAACTTCATCTTATTTTTTATTATAAATTTATTTATTAAAATGTCAACATACAAAATACATTTGGTATATTGATCCTAAGGAGGTAAAAAAAACTCATTCTGGGAAGGGCGACATTATAAAAGAAAAAGGAATAATATTTTTACAAAGAATTAAAAATAAAAAATATTTTTGTTTTAAGCCACTTTATTTATACACATATAACAATTCGACCGGTTTCGGTTAAACTTAACCTTCATCAGGAACGTATAAATATAAACTAAGATTAAAATATAGAGTTATACAGTAGCACTTTTAAAGTAGCTCTTTTTTTCTTTTTTTACAGTAGCTCTTTTTTTCAGTAGCTCTTTTTTTCTTTTTTTACTGTATAACTCTATATTTTAATCTTAGTTTATATTTATACGTTCCTGATGAAGGTTAAGTTTAACCGAAACCGGTCGAATTGTTATATGTGTATAAATAAAGTGGCTTAAAACAAAAATATTTTTTATTTTTAATTATAATGTCAAGCTACAAAGTGATTGCTTCCTTCGATAAATTTTTACAAAGACTTACAAATTCCAAAAAGGAAGCACAAAAGAAGAAGGAAGCGAAAAAACACATCAAAAAGAGACTCATAGGAGTAGAGACCAGCTAGATGAACATCACAAATACAACAATAAAGACATTCACATACACAGAGGTCTCACAGATAGGACACATCACTGATTTATAAAATTGTCGAGAAAATATCCTTTAAGTGCTTTTGCCAATATATTTTTGTTTGCAACTGGGAGTTTTAATTCATTGGGTAATGCGTTGTAATGTGTAAATGCTATGTATTATAAGGAGTTCATTCCAATTTATTTAGTTGTGTGAGTAGATGACGATAAGTGAATTTGATTTTGTGATCGTGTTTTGTGCTGGTGTATGTCGGAATTAAAAGCTGCTTTAATGTTAGTGGGTGATGAGTTATGAATTATTTGTAATGTTATATTTTGGCAGAATCGTAAAAGAAAGAATTTGTGTTTGTGAGTATATATACTCGTATCTTTGACATGAGTATCCCATGGTAAATGATATATATTCATTATGGCTCCATTTTGGATAACTTGTATATCTGATATTTGTTTTTTAGTAATGGTACCCCATATACTAACTAGATAACTCAGATGGGAGTGGATCATTTTACTTCTTCTCTTTTGGTACCATCTCCTGTCGGAGGTTAGCTAACACCAGTAAAATATTCACTCGCGGGTTGCTTAATGATCTTTCCCCGGATTATCACATGGATAATCTTGTATTTCTCGTTTTTGTATGAGTCACAACTGCTTTTGACCGGCTGAAGACAGTAAGACCATGGCATTCCCAATTGTGTTATGTTGCGAGACTGAGAAGAGTGTGGAGCGGTAGGAGATGGAGAAAATAAAGGTTAATATTTACCTGGCTGTTTAGATATGATCACGAAACACGGGTAAATTAATTTGAAGCAACGTTTCGATTCTGAATCAATCTTTCACCGAGTATCTACCACTCTGGAACGTGCCGCGAATATACTTATATTAATTAAATGTGAAATATTTTATGTCCGCCGGGATTTGAACCCGCGACCTCTGGATTCGTAGTAGAGCGTCTTAACCACTCGACCACGCAGGCCTTCAGTGTAATGACCTAACTAAAAATAGCGCACATAAAATGACCAACTTATGTTTTTCTCACAACTAACAAATAACTTATGTATTAACTCAACTTTGTGCGAAGTATTTATAGTGGAATATCTATTTTTATTGGCGAAATGCTTTTTTGTCCATAACTTGTTTTGATTTGTTACGATTATCTTCTTCCTTGTATCCTTACAACTCAATGTCCTTACTATTTACTAAAACCATATACTCGTACTCATTGTCATGCAATATTTAATTGTAACTTGTTGTATTCACACTGTTCGCATTTTTAGAATCATTTACTACACTTATAATACTTGAATATTAACAATCTAACTAACTAAACATCACGCCGTTTCCCCGCAGGGGTAGGCAGAGAGGATGGACCGCCATATAACTCTGTCTCGGCACCAAGGATTCATACATCGTCTCATACATACTCTTCTGTTATTCTGACTCTTCACATGGCCCGATTCAAGTATTTGATTTACTTGATCGTGCTGTGTCTTTCTCGTGCGTCCTCGACATCTTCTTCCATTCACTTCGCATCATATATTCTTTTCACACTCCTTTCTTCGTTCGTCCGCACTACATGCGCAAATTATTTAAGTGTTTCTTGATCCTATTCATTACGCTCACATCGGCCTCGCATTCTTTCCGGATATCCACATTTTTAATACGGGCATACATAGTTTTACAGCACATACGTCTCAGGGATCTCATTTCCACAGCATTTAGTCTACTTTCATCCTTCCTCTGCCAGTTCCATGACTGACTGCCATACATCGGGGTTGGTATAATCATTCCTTTGTGGACTGCAAGCTTTGCTTCTTTGGACAATTTCTTATTTCCGCCAACAGCGTTCAGTCCTCTATCAATGGAGTTTCCTGCATTCACCCTTCTTTCTTTCTTGGCATAAGCACTTCATTGTGGACTGCTAGCTTCTCTTGAATATTAAAGTTTTTAAGTACCAACATGTTAACTGTCCTCAATATGATTTATTTTTCTTTGCTTTAACAAATTTGTTAATATGAATACTAACGTTGTGACCACTCTGTGTGAACTGCTTCATTTTGCGGCAGTTCACACTTCACATTATTCTCACTATGCGAACTTCAATTGAAGTTCGACTACAAGAAACTACTTCATTTTGCGGCAGTTCACACTTCACAATTTTTTGACTGTGCGTATGTGCTAAAGTTTTGTAGTGTGGGCGAGAAACGAGGAACCGGTTTCATTGAACTGTCACTTCAATTGAAGCATTGACCGTGAAGGGATCGTTTATAAGAACTTGTAGTTTGTGAATCGTACACAAAACTTTGAAGTTTTTCCCATCGCTAATGAATAAATCTTTTATCTGGATTTTTACACCCTTAGCATATAGTCAATTGTTTTTTACAATCTTTTGATGTACACACGCACTGTTATACCCATATCTGAACATTTTTCCCTGATGTTTTATGATAACGATCATGAATTTAGGTAGTTTTAATTAGTATACATATAGGTAATTTGGTGTAAAACGCAATTGAGGTGAACTATCACAAAATTGCGCTATATAAGTTCCTTGTCATTATTATTATTAAATTGTTTCTTGAAATTAATCTGCATATGGAAAAAGAAGCTATGATATTATTTGTATTGAATGTTTACCACAAAAAACTTTATTTGCGGCATCTTTTTCCATATCAATCAATGTGTAAATTCATCAATGCTATTATTTAAAGCACGTCGCGCTGCCTTTAAATATAATTCATGGCCTCACCAGCGCTAAACATATTGTCAAAAGTTTTTTATTTCCTTTATTTATGCTGTCTGATCGGGCCATTGTGACATCATTACTACGTATGATTGATTTTATGAATATCCTAACTGGTTTTATAATATACACTAATAAACGGCTAATAAATAAGTGATAGCTGCCAATTAATTGATAAGTTAATATTAAAATGATAAAAAATTATATTTAGAAATGTACTTCATTTTTAACAAATAGATATTTGAAACGTTTATTGATTCCGCCATATTCTTTGATATATTAAGTACTTTGAGTAGACAATCAAAAGCTGTTTTCATTTAAAAAAAAAAACAACTTATTGTAAACGTAATTAATAGGACCAAAAAAGGGACGCTCAGATGGTTTGGGAATGTAGAACAAATTAACGAAGAAAGGAGTGTAAAAAGAATATCTGATGCAAAAGTTAATGGAAGAAGAAGTCGAAGACGCCCGAGGAAGACATGGCACGATCAAGTGAATCAAATACTTGAATAGGGTCATGTGAAGAGTCAGAATAACAGAAGAGTGTGTATGAGACGATGTATGAATGTGAATTAAGTAGGGAGTGTGTGCCATGACAGAGTTGTATAGCGGTCAGTTGAATGGTTAGTTAGTTAGTTATTATTTACTAAATTTCGAATAATAAAACATGAACAATAGTTAATTAAAAACGAAAATCAAAAGAACAAAAGAAAAAAAAAATTATCCTTGACGCAAATATTTTCCCATACAAACTCCATTCTGTTTCTTTTTCCACCTTAGGGTTTTTAATCCAGTAAAGATCTTTTCCCTAAGAAAACACTAATGTAAAAATAAACTCAGTCAAGTAAATAAAACCATCAGATGGTGATAGTAATAAGGCCTAATGAGCCGCAGTACTAGTTAGATAGACATTATGAGGGGTATTTGTATAAGCCCCAGCTAGTTAGTAGAGGATTACGAAAGAATCCATAAAATCAAAAAAAAAAACCTTTTTCCACTGTAGGCAAATGAAATTGGATTTCTTTACTGCGCTGCCATCCTTATTGCTGCATTACGTCCAGCTATTTTTCTGAATTGTGGTCTTTAACCAGGGCGATACTTAGAGTATCTACCACCCTGGAACGAGCCGCAAATATACTCTCAATTATTTAATATGAATTAAATTTGTTATGACACAATTTTTTTTCAAGATAGAAAAATATTCTTTGGTTACGAATAACCTGATAATATTTGAAAAACTCTCACTACCATCATAATAAGCGGAAAATGGTGCATGTGCAATGATGGAGGACTTAGCCAGCAGAGGAATTGAACCCACGGCGTCCGGGTGGGAATCCGACATGTTTGTCCCCTCAGCTACTGACTGGTCAGTTTAATAAACTTTATTTTTGCACGCCGGGTTTGAACCCGCGACCTCCGGATTCGCGATCGAGCGTCTTACCGCTTGACCGCAGAGGCCGTCATCCAATTCATGTTAAAATACAAATTCAGCACGAATTACCAGTTATAAAGCTGTAAATAATACCGATAAAAAAGCTCAAATTAAGTGTCGATTCACACCAACGTCCGGTTCCGCTCAGTGCCGATATTGTTCCGCAAGAGAGTTTATTGATATGGTATGAATATCAATCCAGGAGTATGTGCCAAGACAAAGTTGTATGGCAGTATATCCTTTTACCCACCCTTGTGATATTAAACTACTTAGTTAGTTAAATAATTATTTTGAATTGTAAAAATACTAACATCGCAGATTTTTTTTTTTTTAAAACCGTTTTTTAATCACTAAATAATATTTTTATTAATTTATAATTAATAAAAATATTATTTAGTGATAAAAATATAATAATTAATAAAAATATTATTTAGTGATAAAAAAATGGTTTTTGATAAAAAAAAATCTGCGATGTAAGTATTTTTACAATTCAAAATAATTATTTAACTAACTAAGTAGTTAAATATCACAAGGGTGGGCAGAAGGATATACTGCCATACAACTTTGTCTTGGCACATACTCCTTGATTGATATTCATACCATATCAATAAGCTCTCTTGCGGAACAATATCGACACTGAGCGGAACCGGACGTTGGTGTGAATCAGCCTTTAAGCGGCGGATTGTCTACCCGCGGACAAGCGCAAACGAAAGTACAAGTTTATTGCAAAATCAACACACTTAAAATTACCAATAAAAAGAGTTCTCACACACTCAATTTAAATTATATAAAATCATTTACATACCGAGGTGTACATTAAATTAATCTCTCAATAAGCTAGCTGCAGAAAAGCGCCGTCTTTAATACGTTTATTGCAACAAAATTAATAATACCCAATTCATTTAAAGTAATTTCACGAGTGCCCCGATATAAATGGTAATATAAAATGCTAATAATTTCCCAATTTTCTTATGACATCATTCCTGGCGCACGAAGATGTGATTACATCTCGTTTGACCGTGAATGAGGATACTGCGCACAGCATACACTGCGCAGGTAATTCGTATGTGAGCTACAGTGGCCGGCCATAATATTGCCGAAATAATGAAAACTTATAACATTTAATTAATAATTAAAATAATAACTTTGTATAAGACCACGGATATTATTTTATTTTTTATGACCACCAGTTGCGCTTAGCCTAAGCATCGCCAGGGTACAAAATTAAACAAAACGAAACATTAAAAGTATGCGGTTGTATATTATATTTATATATATATATATATATATTATACACACAGAGCGAGAACGAAATATAAAATAAAATAACAAAACAATGAGAAAACGATAGAAAAACGTTTAAATTAGAACAAAGGAACAGAGAGAAAAAAATGAATTGAAAAAGATAAAACGTCAACTGAGAAGGTGACTAAAGAATAATGATAAATTTAATGAGTTTACAGAAAATGTTCCTAATATTGGACTACTGGACAAATTTACCTGATTATTAAGAATATGACTATCAATTTGTACACGGTTGTTAACGGGTCGCTTTTACGACTCGTTCTTATGTTCAACAGCTCGGCTATGGAACGATTTGCCGGCCTCTGTGTTTCCTCCCTCCTTCAACATGGGCCTCTTCAAGACCCAAGTTCACTCCTTCCTTTCCTCAAAAAACCCTCCACACAGCATCCCCAAAGATGACATAGGCCCTGAGGGAAATTGTTTTCCTCAAGGCCTCCTGTGTGGAGTTATTGTAAAAAAAAAAAAATGTTTTTTAACACAGCACAAAAATCCCAACTGTGTATAGCCAGTGAGACTATGGCATCCCCAATTGGGGTATGTTGTGAGGCTGAAGATAGTGGGGAAGGGAAGAAGACAAGAAAGAAGAAGGTCTGAAAGTACTTATTGATATTTTATTTTTTTTTTTACATTAACTCCACACACGCCTCGATGGGTAGTAAAAAAATATTTATAATTGAAATAATATCAATAATCTAGACCCGAACTGAGAACCTCTACTCAATCCGGGAGTAACGCTTCTTCCAATTGAGCCACCGAGACCTTACAAGAAACCGGTATTTTCAATAATTTCATTCATTTGAAAATTATTAATTTAATTTATTTAAAATTTTCTTCCGATTTGGCTGTCTTCTTTGTATGATTAGATTTTTTAATAGATTATTAATATTATTTCAAATATTAATATAAAAAATAATAAGCGTAAAAGCTTTAAAGTTAATTCTACTTTAATAATATAAAAAAAAATGAATGAAATGTTTAATCACGGTCTAATAATTTGCCCAGTCACCGCACGGGATCTGTATCTGGACCAAACTGAATGAACACGAATGAGAAGAGACGTGTAGATAATTTGAGATAATCGCTAGAACGTATGTACACACTGCCTTTACATAGATCTGCAACCTACTTCGTAAATATAACCGCACCTTATTTCCAAGTTGGCATTTTAATTCCTACAAGAGAATTTATTTCAATTTATTCAAATTTATCACGGCTCACATTAAAATAAAAACATTGACTTCCGATGACACAATTTACGCTTTACGGAAAGCTAGTAAATATCGTCGCTGGAAAGGCAAAAGGGCTTAAGCGACACTTTGGTCAAAAACGAGTTGAATGTGAGTTTTGATCAGTTCTTTTTTCTGCATCAAATGCTCTGACTATCGTTTAATTCAAAAGATTTTAGTGGCCTTTCAGCCATCTAAAATATATTCCATTTCAGGTAGGCAGAGAGGATGGACCGCTATACAACTCTGTCTTGGCACACACTCCTTGCTTCGTTCACATTCATACTTGGAGTAAGAATATATATGGAGAGAGAGCTAAATATTTTCACCCAATCTATACAAATTTACGATAAATCTCTTTCTCCGAGTTAAATCCGTAAATCGTGAGAGAGAAAGAGATAAGACGAGTTGTCACATAATATCGAACCACTTTTAGGTATGTAAGCAAGTTTTCTGTCTACATAACTCAATGGTTTTTGAGGTTATATCCTTTATTTTTGTTGATAACAATACTGTGAAAGAGTGGCCACACAAATAAATGCTACATTATTTCGGCATGTGCTTTGAATGCTTGTAAAAAGGTATTTCCATGAAAACCCTAGCCACGCTTGAGTAGGGAAAAAATCAACAATCCTGACTACACTGTTTTACAAAGCTATCTCTTCTGTATATTTTTATTCTGAGCATTCATATATACTCTTCTGTTATTCTGACTCGATTCAAGTATTCGATTAACATATTCACATTCAGCCATCTAAAATATATATTTACCAATAAATAGAACACATACACTTTGTTTATAACCACTTTTTTATTCCAAATTGTGTCTACCGGTTTCGGAGTACCCTTCCATCATCAGGACAATATTAAATTAACCTTTAGATAATAACTTCATCTCTTCTGGAAGAAACATATGTGGAGATAAATTCTGCACACGATCAAAAAATATATGTTTTGGAGTATCTGAATAATGTATATTAGTATTCATTTTACAAAGATTTTTTATTAAAGAATGTTTATTAGTATTCATTTTAAAATGAATACTAATATACATTCTTCAGATACTCCAAAACATGCATTTTTTGATCGTGTGCAGAATTTATCTCCACATATGTTTCTTCCAGAAGAGATGAAGTTATTATCTAAAGGTTAATTTAATATTGTCCTGATGATGAAAGGGTACTTCCGAACCGGTAGACATAATGTTGAATAATAAAGTTGTTATAAACAAAGTGTATGTGTTCTATTTATAAATATGGCAAGCCACAAAGTAAATGCTTTTTACGAATATATATATTTACCGTTTAGGAGAAGGCTTAACTCGAGCGACACAAGTTTGGGACTTTGTTTTCCATTTTTTCGCTTCAGTAAGTGCTAAAGACTATTTGAAAGTGCTCTAGTGTAAACTTGTTAAAGTTTTAATGCTAAATGGAACGTTAGACGTCAAACGTAACCTAGCCTCTTTATCTCAGGGTATATTATACTCAAAAGTGGATAAACTTTTTAAAAGCATTATTTATGACATCCTTGAAAGCAGGGCATTTTGATTACTTAAATACTACATCATTATTTTATTCCAGAAGGTACGAAGATATAGTGCAGTTGAACAAACGCGTTGGATTTCCACCCGGGCGTCGTGGGTTCAATTTATCTGCTAGCTAAGTCCTCCGTCATTGCACAAGCAACGTCTTCCGCTTATTATGATGGCAGTTGGAGTTCGAATGATGTCAGGTTATTTGAGAACTGGGAATGTTTGTTTTTCCTTAAAAAATATATCAAAAGTGTAAAAGGTTGAAAAATAGATCACCTCTTATTTGGACAAAGTTAAAAAAGTGGGTAGATAAAGATACAAGGCTGAATAAAGCGTATCCAAGATTAAGAAAGGTACGCTGTAATATGTGGAGCGGATAGACGGAGAAAAGGGCGTAAGGCAAAAGCGGAAAAATGCTGAGGTGCCATTTTGGGAAGTTTACACAGAGCACTTTATTTTTTTTTTTGTTTTACAATAAAATTCACAAGTCTTCAGTACCTGTTTAGATTTTGAAAAAAAAATTAACTCGCGACAAAGCAACTGAAAGCTAAAAAACTCCCAAACTTGTGTCGCTTGAGTCAAGCTTTCTTCCAAATGGAAAATATATTTTAGATGGCTGAAGGGCCA